>OMNZ01016092.1:17831-35211 GCA_900303255.1 Lesueurigobius sanzi
TAAGGTAAGGTAAGGTAAGGAAAGGTAAGGTAAGGTAAGGTAAGGAAAGGGAGGGAGGGGGGGGGGGGGGGGGGGGGGGGGGGGGGGGGGAAGGGAGGGGGGGGAGGGGAGGGGGGGGAGGGGGGGGGGGGGGGGGGGGGGGGGGGGGGGGGTGTAAGGATGAATGGATAAATTAATGTTTTGTTTTTCTTTATATAAAATATAAAAATTTGTATAAAATCATTATTGTTTATTTACATGTAATAACATGACAGAAAACATATTTTTCTCATGTTTATGTCAGTAATATACAGCAAAAGTTTCTAATTGATATCACAATTAACCTTTTTTCCCTATTCACCAGCAGTGTCTCGCCTTTGGTACAAAAAAACTTGTCCCACTGGCAGATTTCCTTCTCTTAACTACCCAAATCAAGGCCAAATCTACAATTTTCAAGACATTTTTACTTGCTTCTTGATGACAAGATTGATGCAGTGTAGTTGCAAGATTATATCAAAATAAGTGTAAAAGGCAATTTATGTTTGTATATAATGATCTCTGTTTGCCCTCACAGGAGTGCTTTGTTAGGTAAGGTCCTGCGCATTGACATCGACGGGACAGACCCCGATGGAAAGCCATACAGGATCCCTCCAGACAACCCCTTCATTGGCCACCCAGACGCCCGTCCGGAGGTGTTTGCGTACGGCGTGAGGAACATGTGGAGGTGTTCGGTGGACAGAGGAGACCCGGTGTCCCGTCACGGCCGAGGCAGGATCTTCTGTGGAGATGTGGGGCAGAACAGATACGAGGAGGTGGACATTATTGTGAAAGGGGGCAACTACGGATGGAGGGCAAAGGAGGGATTTGAGTGCTTCGACCTGAAACTGTGCCACAATTCAACCTTAAGTGAGTGGAAGGAAGTGGTGGAAGAATTACTCAATCGTTTTACAGGAGCAAAATATTTATTTAAAAACTACTAAGAGTAAATGTATATGATTAGAAAGTTAAAGTATCTCACACAGATTTTTTTAAACTATTGAAATAGTTGCCAGAACTAAACCAGAGCTTAGAGACTTTTTAATAAGACCAAAAATGTAGTGGAGTAGAAGGTACAGATATTTAATCTAAAATGTAGTGAAGTAAAAAAATATTTGTCATAAATAAACAAGTAACAGTAATTAAAATTGGTTCTTTTCTACTTGTACGTTAACTTTTATACTTATTTTTCCACTTATAGCTTGCATCTTTCCATATTTCATGGTTATCCACCTGACGCCAACTTTGTGTAGCCAGTAATTTGATTGTACCTTCTTCCCACCTTGGTCCAAAGAAAGCCAAACCGATACTAAAATGATAGTCATCCACCTGCAACATTAGCAACTGTGTGTCATACATGAATAAAAATGTGTTGCATATCATAAGATTCATCACAAAAATGCATACAATTATTCTAGAATACTTAATCATAATGTGATGGGACTCGTTCAATTTCAGTCCTATTTGTTTTGTCAGACCAAATTCTGTTGTAGCTCAATACTTAATCGAGTCTAAACTGATTTAGCAATTACCCTATAGGCCAGTGGTTTAGTGGGTTAGTCAGTTTAGTAGCCTTTACCGAAAATTACTGTTGATAAGTTGTTTTGATAATTTTTTGCACTTTACTTAAAAGCAAGGTACATAAAATTATGGTAATGATAAAAACATGATCTCCTACTTTATTTAATAGCAATACAGGGTGTCCAGTAAGTAAGGCAGTTTTACTTCATGTAATACACCTCTATATGGGCACCATTAGTTTAATACACCTCTGTATGGGCACCATTAACCATAGACGATATCTTTTACATACCCCATAGAAAGAAGTCCAAGGGAGTGATATCTGGTGAACGTGGTGGATCCCTTCCAATCCACCGGTCTGGAAATGTTTGATTGAGGAACTGACGAACATGCAGTCCCCAATGTCCACAATTTCAATATGATTACAAACTTTGATAAACACTGAATACAATAGATTAAATCTGGTTAAGATATCTTATCAACTGCTTTTGTAATACATTTTTAAAATTGTAAAGGGACTTTATGGACACCCTGTATGATAAATTCTAACCAAAACTCGGTACAAAGACTGTAAAAAGACTGTAATATATGGACTTCATTTTATTTCTTTGAGATTATCCCAAAGAACTGTCCCACAAACTGAGATACCGCCTTCATAAACTATCTCCCCAAACAACCTCTGTGTATTCCCAAGAGGCGCTTATTTGCTTGTTTAATATCATAACGGCTTAAAACGCCGCTATTTAGATATTTGGCATAAATACATAAAACATTAACACTTATCCGAGACATAAGGCCTGACAGAAGCACCCAGGGTTTGTGTTTTCACCATCTGTTTGCTGTGTCAGTCTGTTCCGTGTTGCTGCGTCATGTTGCATTACTAAATCCTTTCCCTCGTTTTTTTTTTTTCTTCTCTTTCTCCACATCAGATGACATCCTGCCTATATTTGCATACAGCCACCACGTCGGGAAGTCTGTGACGGGAGGCTACGTGTACCGTGGCTGTGAATCACCCAATCTGAACGGCCTCTACATTTTTGGAGACTTTATGAGCGGGTACGGAATAAAACAGCGATCGATGCCAAGATCTGTCAAAACCACGGCTCAAAATGTGTTTACGCCTTGGGAGCATTTACTAATTGGCGTCTGGTGTCTAAATGAATTGTTTTAGAGGTATCGGTTTTCTGTTAAACTAGGTAAATTATGACATAACGGTATATACTCTAATATATGAAGATGTAGACATAATGCAAGTTCTCCAAATCTAGGCTCCAAATGCCTACCACTTCATAACATCTGGACTGTAATGGGTCTAAAAAGATCAAAATTGAGTTATACTGGGTCTAAATCAAATCTAAACCAGCAAAAAAATCTCTATTTTGACCACATCACTAACACATAACTGAAAAAATAATAATGATAGTGTAAGTGTAAAACTGCAGATGACCTCAATTTTAGAGCCACTGTGAGAATGTTAGAAAAAAGTAAAAGGGCCAATGTGAAGCTATTGTCAATTGTTTTTAGCCAAATCTCTAAATACAGTTAATCCTAGAGTGTCATTGAGGCCACTAAGACGGAACGAAAAGGTGCCATGCTTCATACAGCCACTGAAAGGTCAAAGACTCACTAATGTCCTTTTTTCCCCACATAAAAAGTTACATGGTGCACCTTTAAACACTTCTACAGCATCAACCGAACCAGCCTGCAAAAAGCAAACAATAAATGATCAAGTATATTTTTCATTGCATGCGTGTATACCTTTTTTCCCCTCAGGCGGATCATGGCTTTGGAGGAGGACAAACTGACCGGAGCGTGGAGAGAGCGCAGTGTTTGCATGGGTGACACCACGACCTGCTCCTTTCCGGGACTCATCAACCACCACCACAAGTTCATCATCTCCTTTGCAGAAGACGAAGCAGGTAAGAGTTATCATCAATAAGTCATTAATAACTGTATTGTTATGAGTCTGATGTCAATTAGCCATAACTTCATGACTACCAACTCAGCCCCCAGGTGCAACAAACTACTAGAACCACCTTTAACTTTGTCAGCATTTACAGATATCAATTTGATATCGATTATATATAAAATATATATATATATATATATTTTTTGTCATTTTATGTGTAAAAGTGGCCAAAATCGCATATATTTTTGACAAAATTTTAATAACGGATAGAGCCAGGTTTAAATTTATGGTTTTATTTTGTTGATGTACAAAGATTTGTTCTGAGGGGATTTCGGTATCTTGTTTAGTTAGTTAGATATCTGGTGTCTGTGGGTGCTACTTAAGTGGAAATTTGGTAGCCACAATGTGAGACAAATGCATTTTGCCCATTGGATTTACAATTCCCCATATAATTCTATGGAGAAATGTTGAATTGTGCAATAATTGAACGCCTTATTGTGGATATTAGGTCATTTATTTGTTTCCAGTTGAAAGTTTATATGTTTAAAATTGAGAGAAAAAAAGAAAAAAGTATTGCCTGCATACAGCGTCTCCCCTTAAGCCTCTTTGGTTAGGTCCAATTCAAATTTAGTGTGGTCATAATGTTATGGTTGATGTGAACAGTTCAATACAATGTTTTCCTTTCGTTTTTTTATTTTTATTTTTAGGAGAGCTGTACTTCCTAGCCACAGCTTACCCCAGTACCACTTCTCCACATGGCACAGTCTTCAAGTTCATGGACCCATCAAGGTAAATCTATATTATTGTTTTTATGTAGAGTATGATTAGACATAAAAACAATTGCACCCAAACATCATTTTATGCTTCCCCCAAATACAGAGTTGTTTACAATTTAGATACATCAGGAATGTACTTAACTACTGTATAATAGACTACAATTGGTGGGACAAAATGAGTTGCCAGTCATGCTTATTATATCTTGTGACGTACGTGTGTGTTTTCCCCCGTTCAGTATTCAGCAACTTTAAATATTTTCTCTCTGAAATTAAACAAAACGGTTACCCAAGTTATGTTATTATGCCATTATGTGTGACGTACATACATGCTTAACTTCACTCCCTTCCAACATCCTTCCTTTTTTTTGCAAATTTCATGATTTTGTTCCCTGTGGGGTTGTTGCAGACGAGCTCCTCCGGGGAAGTGTAAGGTCAAACCACAGCCGGTCAAAGTGAGGGGCAAAAAGCTCCCCTTTACTCCCAGAGAGCGTGAGTATCCTGCTTAATCCTAAACATGTACATTCTTCCTGGTACACTATTTTAACTGCTGCATACCAGACACGGCAATAATGCTCTTTAAAGGAGTTAAAGGAGTTTACTATAATCAAACGTGTCTGACTGAATTGATTGACAGGTCATAAGTAAAAAAAAATAAAATAAAAATTTAACTGTGTGTGAAATGTGAATTTGCTAATTGTTCAAACCAAGTATCACTTTAAAAATATTTGATCTTCCAAGTGGTACCAAGCCTAGAACAAGATTAAATCACAACAAACCTTGCCTAAAAAGGGATCTAAAATGTCTAAAGTGGATGCAAACCATGTCTGGAACCACAAAAACATCAAACGTAAATACATAGTTAAAGCAATTAAATGATCTCTGGTTAAAATGAATCAAGTCTAAAATGACAGATGACCCGGAGAATCACCAGAAAAAGGCCACGTGCCATGCCTGGAACACCTCTCGAGGGAGGCGACCAGGAGGCATCCGAAACAGATGCCCGAGCCACCTCAACTGGCTCCTTTTGACGTGAAGGAGTAGCGGCTCTGTTCCGAGCGCCTCCCCCTATCTCTAAGGGTGTGCCCAGCCACCCTGCGGAGGAAACTCATTTCCGCCGCTTGTATCCGCGATCTTGTCCTTTCAGTCATGACCCAAATCTCATGACCATAGGTGAGAGTAGGAACATAGATCAACCGGTAAATCGAGAGTTTTGTCTTTGGACTCCGCTCCTTCTTCACCACAACAGTCCGATACAACGACCGCATCACTGCAGACGCTGCACCAATACGTTTGTCAATCTCACGCAAACTATAAAATAAAAGAATAGAAGTATCCGTATAATCTCTAGTTTACTACACCTGCCTGCAGTGTTATATTTGATTCAAAATGTTAATCCTAGACCTATGCAAAGGATGAACATATAAAGCAAAGAATACATGAAACATTGTAGATATCCAAAACTATTCAGTCCTGTTATGTTAAAATTATGCAATATAAAAAGCAGACACAGCATGTTATCAAGCCAATTAAAGTTATGTCAGAGGTTACGAAAGTATTCAAATTTTTGGCATGAACAGATAGCTGCAGATTTACTCCTCGGGGCATCTGTCCCAAGCAGGCCTTGTAACTTGTGCTGCCAATCCCAAATCACACTCAGAGCTTGTGTAAAAACTCAAATTGGCATCCGTTCATGGCTCTTCAAATACATTTAAAATAGAAGAGTCGTCAGTTTTCGACATATAGACGTGTTTACTGTGCAGGGTTTGAGGGTACACTTATGACAAGGCCAGCTGTCTCTCTTTAATTGGCCTCCCTTCTGACTGTATATAATTCAGTGCCAAGTGGAGGTAGATCCTGGACAGTTAGGGCTGCACGGTTTTGACAAAAAAACTTATTGCGGTTTTTCTACCAGAAATAGTTTGTATTTATTATTGTGATTCACAGCCATAGCCATGTTCTCTGAGGCTGTGGTTTTAAGACAATTATCGACAATCCCAAATATGAAAAAAAGAAGCTATGATTAATTAATCGTGTATTCTTTTCATCAAGATTTTTGTTTATTGCCCCAGCTCTAGTATTGTCAGCAAAAAATTTCAGCAAATATTCTTAACTGCTTATAACTGCTATTGAAGATTGTCATACTCATTAATTGCATTTCAGGTTTGTGAAATACTGGAGACACAAGGCAGAAAAAAAGTCTCAGCGTTTGGGGTTATTGAAGTATTTAAAATTGCGACGTCGATTCAATATCGATTAATGGTGCAGCCCTAATTTGAACCCAAACCATTGTTGGAGTTACATCATTTACTGTGGAGTGCACTTGGACAGGGTCCAGAATATATATCTGGCCTGCTCCAGCCCTACACCTCAGCTTGTAGTCTGAGGTCTTCACCTGCTACAAAACCCGGGGAGATAGATCTTTTAAAGCGGTGGCTCCCCGTCTCTGGAATGAGCTTCCTCTGTCCTTGCGTTCCCTGGATTCTGTTGAGACTTTTAAAAAGCAACTCAAGACTTTATTTTTCAGACAGGCTTTTCAAAGCCAATAATCTGTCTTTATGTATTTTCTATGTATTTTGCTATTAATATTTTTGTGTTTCTTTTGAAGCGCTTTGTGACCTTGTCTGTGAAAGGCGCTATACAAATAAAATTGACTTACTTACTTACTTTCACGGTAGTGACAGCCAACTTGAAATTGCTGCCAGTGTGGTTTGATCCAAAATTACAAATACAAGGCCTAATGCCCAAAATGTAAACTGTTGGCCCCTCTATTTAATAATTTTCCAAAGAGGCAAATAAAGTAACACCATATACAGTATATACAGTATAGGTAATACTTCAAACGTTGTAGATCAATCAATACAGGAGCATAAATTAAAAAGGTTGACTACAACAAACTCACCTCTAGTGCAATAGCAAACTGATAATAATGCATTGGTTTTATATAGCGCTTTAGACTGCCAATCTGCGCCATCAGCCCCTCTGACCACCACCAACACTCACTCACTCACACACTACGTTCATCCTGGCCATTTCCCTGGCGGTCTCCCATCCAAGTACTGACCAGGCCCTATCTTGCTTAGCTTCCGGGACCTGGAGTAGGTAACCACTAGCTCAAGAGCCACATGCGACAGCTTCTGGTGTGGCTCTTCTGAACTTTGATGGACTTGATTTACTAAGCTAGGTGCTAAATTGCAAGCACTACTTAATCAGAGTTCTCACTCTTCACTGGAATTTTCAGGTTTTTCCAAGGCATTTTAAAGTCAAAAATAGGTTGGGTTACCATTTTCAGTGAGTAATGGGGAAAGGGGGTCTGGGGTCCTCCCCCAGGAACTAACATGGTGAAATTTTTATTATAAAATATCAATTTGGCTGGGATTGCATTTTGTTCCTATTCATATACAAATTACTTTTGCAAAGTTTTGTGAGGTACCAGCTAACGCGTGAACTTCTGTGAAATGTCAACAATTTTGCAATTTTTAGTCTATTTGCCAAAAGGTTGCCCCAGAAAGATTACATTTTGGCAACTTAGGGAATTTCTTAGAATTCTTCTTTCAAGATTCTTCATTTACGACAGCTTATAGACAAATGAATGGAGGGCAATAGGACATCTTTTGCGTGGCCTGTGGACCTGCCTTGTGGATTGGATCCACACCAACATTTTATAGGTTTTATAGGTTGTGTGATTCCGGTCCAAGCAATGAATGGAGATCAAGGAGAGACATGTCAGATCCAAGCCAAATTTTTATGGTTGCTAAGTTGTATGATGCTTCACCTTTTTCTATATTTTTGTGCAGCAGAGATGGATGTCAGACACACAAATAAATTTGAATTGACTTTATTGTCACGCACAAGGGGCAATATGACACTTAAAAGAACAGACCCTAATGCAAACTCATATTTTAATCTTCCAGTGACGGTGCTGGACACCAATGCAAAACCAACAAGACCTCCTCCAAAGAAATTACCCAAGAACACCACCAGACGACCCTCGACCACCATTTCTACAACTACCACAACAACTACAGCTACTACAAGAGCTACCACCACCACCACTGCTCCGACACTGAGACTCAGATGGATCTCCAGTGACGACGACATAAAGAAGAAAAACAAATATAAACTTTGGAAGAAGA
Organism: Lesueurigobius sanzi; assembly: GCA_900303255.1. Classification (NCBI taxonomy): domain Eukaryota; kingdom Metazoa; phylum Chordata; class Actinopteri; order Gobiiformes; family Gobiidae; genus Lesueurigobius; species Lesueurigobius sanzi. Next base: position 26,186 of record OMNZ01016092.1, read on the forward strand.
AGAAGGAGGCTAAAAAGGCTAAAAAGAACACACAAATACTCAGGGCAAAAGCTGGCAACAATAAGCCAAGAATAAACTACAGGAAAAATGGGCGTAACGAAACAGCTACGAGTGTAAACAAACTCCAAGGAAATGTAATCAAATTGAAGAAAACACAAAACAAATTTGTGCAAAGGAAATATGACAAGAACAGTGTAAAGTCAGCACTTTCAGGTTTTCAGAACAGAACAAGGATTTCTACGTGAAAGATTTAAGAATCATAAACGAGTCCAGTATTTCAGTGTTTTGCACATTTGGTTCTATGTGAAGTTATTATGTTGAACATTTTCACATCCAGTAATGTTTAATTTGATAAAGTCAAATACCCATCCTGATTTTTTTTTCAGGCTTGGAACTGGCACAAATAATGGAAAGAATAACTATACGGGTAGTCGGTTGGTGAAATGCAAAATAAAAAATGTATATCACGTTTTTGTCTGCGCGCATTCATGTTCATTTAGCTTTTATCTGCTGCTACTGAAAGCTCATTCTTCACTGTGATTGGTCACTCACTCAGAGCATGAGACTGGACAAGATGAGGTGGAGTAAACGTCAGAAATGAGTGGGGCAAGTGTCTTGAGCATAATGCTGGATTAAAAAGAAAAAATATAATCTCACACAATGATCTATTCAAACTAGGAGATTGTCACAGGGTTATTGTCATATATCCCATATACAGGTATTGTAAATGAAAGGTGAAAAAACACCACCAACAATAATAACACATTTCCCTGCCTGTTTCTCCAAGCTCTGTTGAATAAATTATGAAATGGTTGAAAGTATTTCCTTGTCTGTTTTTAACATTCTTAGCAAAACAGGAGCTTTGTTTTACCTGCTTGACTAGTTTTGGCTAACTTCCTGTAGCCTTCATCAGAAGCGTCACGTGATAGTGAAGTGACATGTCAGAGCCTGCTTACATGGATTTTCCAGTCAGCAGGGGAAGCTGCCCTTCCTTCTCCAGGACCGTGTTCCAGGTGTGAGAAAGGGTGTACGCTCCGTCATCCCGGTTCATTGATGTTGGTGCACGTTTCCTGAACTCGATGGCTTCTCTGATCCACCGGTGCTACTTGTTACTTGTTGCACGGATGACCCTGGCAGTGTCCCAGTCCATAATGTTGTTCTCCCTCTTGCAGTGATCGGATATGGCGATTTGAGGTTTTCCAATAGGGCTTGCTCTTTTATTGCTCTTGTTTGTCTATTGGCTGTCTCCATTTCACATTCCTTCAGGTGCTCCTTCTTTCGTATGTTGAATGGTCTCCCTGTCTCCCTCACATATGTTTTATTGTATGATAGGCGTGGTATTTCGTAAATGGCATCACATTTATGGTCTGGGTGTATGATGTCACTTCACCATCACGTAACGCTTCTGACGAAGGCTACAGGAAGTTAGCCGAAACTTGTCAAGCAGGTAAAACAAAGCTCCTGTCTTACTTACTAAAAGAACGTTATCCATGTACCAACTTGACATTTTGTCTTTCTCTCGGCCTCTGCGATGGTCAACCTGCAGATTTTCTTGATATTGTCACATATCATAAATAAAAAGACTAAGTCCATTGAAGAAGCACTTTGATGTCTGTTGTGTTTATGTTGTTTCATATGTAATGAGGCAGCTGTTTCGAAGTCTCTACAACACTCACAGATCTTGTTGCATAAAACAAGTCCACTGCACCTCCTCCGTTTTATTTTGAGATTGCCGTAGACTCATTTGGCCAGACTTGTATTTAAAATATATCAAACTCCACTAAAAAGCCATTTTAAACTACTCCAATTCTGTCAAACACATCCAACGGTTACAAATAAAGATTTGAAAGTGTCTGGACGCACTCTGTAATTTCTCCACACCGCTGCGGCTGCATAATGATGGCTCTAAATCCCGATACGTGCAGTTGAATTGAGGCTACATGGTTTCTGCTTAAACTTTACAAACGAGACACGAGGATGAACAAGAAAGACCAAAACATGGCCCAGAGTTATGGTTATGGCTAACACTGTCAAATAAAAATGGTCTATGTTATGGTGTGGTGATTTATGGCGAGACACGGCACGGGGATAGGAAAAAAAAACATTTGTGAAACTTTTGCTGTAGATTACTGGCATAAATGAGAAAAAAATGGATTGCTATAATCCATATAATGGATCGAACTAAATTTAAATGTTTTTTTTAATTTGTTGATATTTTAGTTATAAAGATTTGTTCAGAGGGGGTATCTTGTTTACTATTAGAAAAAAATGTTATTAGTGAATAAATCTATAAAAAAAAGTCTTTTTGGCGTTCAGAACTCAATAAAACAGGCTAGCAATGAAATATTACAAAATCCCTTTGAACAAACCTTCAAAATATTGTCAAGTACAAGACTGGAGCGCCTATAGTCTGTAGGTGTTTCTAAAGTTGAGATTTTGTCACCAATGTGAGAAAAAAGCATTTTGAAAAATTGAAATGACAATTTCCCAATTCCCATATAGCTCTATGGACAAACAATGAATCGGTGCTATAATTACACTCCTTATTGTAAAGATGAGGTCATTTATTTGTTTCCAGGTGAAGGTTTATATGTAAAGAGAGCAAACTATCCCAAAACCTGAAAACTGCAGTGTCTGCCCTGAACATAACCATGATTTAGAGGTAGGATATGTAAGAATGATGACATGACATAAATGTGTCTCCTGCTACAAGGTAATAAATCAAATATTACCACGAGACATAGATCAAGATCAAAACAGGAGTATACAAATGGTTTGAAATAGATCTAAATTGGAATAAGTTATGTTTAAGCTGAGTGCAAACCATGTCTGAACCAGAAAAAATTAAATGCATTGCTAAACCATTCATTTCTAGTTTATATTTAAGTTTATGTAGATGTAATGCATCATTTATTTCACACCTTCCATAGGGGTTTATAAAAGGCTGGAGTCTATTCCAGATGTTTTTGCCCTGAGGTGAGTTCATGCTGAACATTAGTAAATTACAATAAATAATTGCAAAGACACTAGGGATGCACGATATTGAAAAAGCTTGCGATACCTACATGATTGAGAACTGATGCTCCATCCAGTTCGAACACAAATCGTAAGTAATTTGTTTTTCAGCAAAATGTGTCAAAAAGGCTTTGAAAAATTGTAAATCAGGACCAAAACAAGGATTAAATGGAAATTAGCTGAACCTTTACACATTTATAAGTCAGTCCGATTTTTGATATATTGTGGCTTCTTGCAATACGGACATTGCATCACCTAATGTTGTGAAAAACGTAAACAAACCCATCAACCCCCATACAATTGATCCGTCATAGAAGCTGCTGTGATGGAAAGTAAAGGTACCATGCTGCTCCCATACAGCCCTTGGGTCACTGAAATGACAAATATGCACAATACCATGATTTTATTTTTCACTAAAAAAGTTGCATAGTGCCCCTTTAAAAGCCACTCAATGTTAAATTTATTCTTGCTCACCTCAATTTCTCCATTCACTTTTTTGCTGAGCTGTTCTTCCGCGCACACACAGTGACACAAGTGGCATTTCTAGTACAATCCACTGAGTCACGGAGGTCAAAACAAACAGATGGAGTCGGCTTTTTGCGGAGGAATGCTTGTCCCCCCTCTTTGCCAAACATGACACTCCGGTTTTAGCCGTTTGGTACGACTCTGGCCCCCATCGTGCACATAGCGGCCATCCAATAATGTTCTGGTTATGCCAAATTTATCCTCTTCTTGGCGTTAAAAGACGGGACATGTGGCACTTTACAGGCACATTATGGCCGACCAGAGTCCTGTGCAGCCTCGTCCCACACACCATTCATTAACTTAGCCATTATGGGTAACAAGACCAAAAAACCTGTTGCATTCCTTGGCATCTACAAAATACAGAATAAGAGTTCCCTTGGCTTACATGTGTTTTTTGTGTGCTTACGTTTTTTTTTTTTAATCTTAAACCATTTGGATTGTGGCTGCATCTAATTGAGATGTACTAGCATTTTAAAACCGGTTAAAGTTTAGGATAGTCATTTTATTTCAGAACTCACCGCAAGATGGTTTAGTTCAAGGCCCAAACATGTTCCTTTTAACAAAGAAATCACGATCATCACTGGGTTTAAACAATTAGATTTGATTAGATAGAGATTAGGGAAAGATATACTTCAACAATTGCCCCCAATTTTTTTTTAGGCCCTTTCTAGTAGTAGAATAAAATGTATTTCTTTCATATATGGCTCCCTGAACTTTGAAAAGTGCTTATAACCTGATTTATCTTTGTGTAGAAGAATATTGATGTTAGAAATTCGATTCATTCAAGAGCCTTTTTTGACCCAAATACAGTATTTCATCATAATTTTGTCAAAGTAATATTTTTGCTGATTAAATTAGACAAAAACTAAATTAAAAGTAGTTATTGAGACTAAAAATATGACTAAAATCCTTAGATATTTTTGTCAATTCATAAAAATGATAATACGGGACTAAAAATATGTGAACTCCATAGTGATGGCGGGATTTATCGAAAGAGGGCTATGATGCTTGGTACTAAAGGTTGGAAAACATACCTTCCTATTGTCTCACCCTGGGCTAAGTTCTAAGGTTGTTGACACTTCTCGATGGCCCTGCTCCGCCCAGTTGTTCAGACAATACAGAGCCCTATTAAGTGTGAATAGGCTAAGATGTTTTCCGACCTCTTAGTACCAAGAGAGAAGGGACTTAAGCGGTTAACTCCTCCTTCGTCCGACACTTAAACAATAGAGTACAGATGAAGATTGGAGAATCTTGGCCTACAATGGACAACTCCTGTACGACTGAGAACCTACACAGATAAATTACACTATGTTGCTAAAAGGAACTGCTGTCAAAAGCATTCTACTTCATTTCATTCCGAGTTACTGTAACTCACTATAATCATTTGGACCAAAACCTCTATATTTAGCCTGTTATTGCAACCGTTACTCCCACGTTATTACAAATTAGACCCACACAGAGTGAAAATAGCAATCATTACATTTAAAAGTGTTATAATTTCAAGTAATTGCGGCTCAACTGTGTTTGCAGCCTCGACATACAGCTAAGTAATGCAGGTTCAGCTTTATGGTACATGTGTTGCAGCTTGATGTCAAGGGAGCTTTTGACCACGAGCCCCATCGAATTACAGAGCAGGCCGCAGTAATGTCGTGTGCTTCGGCATTTTGGGGCTTTTTACTCGTAGTTAGAACACAAAAACGGTTTCCTCTTAAGTATATATCTTGTTTAGGTGAAGGGGGCTGCACAGATGTTTTGAGATGCCCAGTTCCTGTAGTGAACACACATTCCCTATGTGTTGTTTGTCATTACAGCGGCTCGGCGTGTCTTTGAGGGGACTTAACTGAGGGACTAGGAGTGTTGTGTGGAGGGCCATGGGAGGCTAACTACAGTTTGTGGCGTTTGTTCACATGACTGAAAATACAGAGGTTCGGAAGTGTTCAGACCCTGCTTTTCCCCCCATGTTATGTTATGTTATGAGGAAATCTAACACTGAAACAACTCAAATAAGTAACAAAATCTTATGTTTAAACATTGAATTAAGGTGAGACACTGCAGGAAAACCATTTTTTTGTGCCAGTTTGCTCTCTTAACATATAACCTTTTAAGTAGAAAAAATAAATTATCTAATCTTTACAATAAGGAGTGTAATTATTGCACTGATTAAATGTTTCTCAATAGAACTACAGTATATGGGTAAATGTAACTTCAATTGGCCATTTTCTCAACAATATTTTGAAGGTTTGTTCTGAGGGAGTTTGCATTATTCAATTTCTAGCCTGATTTATTGAATTTTGAACCACAAAAAACAAGGCAAAACTTTTTACAGATTTATTAAGAAATAGGTTTATTCAACAACTAAACAAACCAATCTAAAATCCCCTCTGAACAAATATAGCAACAAAATAAAACCATACATTTAAATATGGCTATTCATCAATATTTTGTCGCTGAATATAAAGGCAATTTTGAACATTTTTACACATAAATGCCTTATTTTCATATGAAAACATAAAATGACAGAAAAGTTGCAATACGATTGTTGCTCATATTTATGTCGGTAATAGAATTGATATCAGTCAAATTAAAAAAATTCCCAATTCACCTGCAGTACCTTGCCTTAAAAATCAATTTTCTATAGAGGCTGCATGTTTTTGTATCAATGAATGGAATTAACTATTCTAGGCCTGTCATGCTAATTACTCTATAGATTAGTTTCAATAAATGACACATTTCTGGACATGTCCATCAACATCAACATTTTGGGACAATGTATTTAAGTTTATGGATGATGTCATGGCTTGCGACATCCCCAAGGACCCTAAGATTTTCCTGCTGGGTCTGCTACCCAAGGATTTGTTTCCAAAAAAAGGCAGATACATTTTCAAAAATAATTTTGATTGCAACTAAGGAGGCAATAACAAGGAACTGGCTTAATGGGGTTCCCCCCCAAGTGGAACAAGTGTAAGGGATTGTGGATGAGGTGCACTCGATGGAGAGACTGACTTTCTCTCTGCGACTTCAGGGTCATTTTTATTTTCAACGCTGGATCCAAATTATTTAGTACAAACAGAGGCTTGAAGACTCTCCCGTTTGACACAGTCCGTTTTTGCATAACCTTGAGGTGTTGTGGTGAACAGCGCCCCCTTTCTGTTTTTGTATTTTTCTCTTTTGTTGTGATGTAAAATAAAAATAAAAAAATAAAAAGCTAAATGGCCCTAACATGACCCCTGGGCCTCAGATTGCCCATCTCTGCTCTGAATGAATCCGAATAAATGAATGAAATAAAGATTGGTTGTTTTGTAGTATCTGCCCAAGGCCCAAAGTTGTGATCTTCCAAGAGAAAAATAAGAATGTCTAAAAGAATGCAAATATAGAGTATTTATTTTTAAAAAGGATGGAAGTGGTTTCATTGTGTGAAGAAAAAAAAACAAATAATGTAAAAATATCTGTTTCATATCAGTTTTTGAGACAACTATATACAAATTGGATTTTTATTATTTTATACCATTAGAAAGATCGTTCTTCATCAAAAAATATGTTTAAGTGCACTTTTTATTGTAAACATCAGTGATTAATTTATTAAGAAAGGTGCTAAATAGCAAGTGCAAGCGTGAGAATAGTATATAGCTACTTATGGCCATGGAGCATCTAATTTAGCATTTGAAATAGTGTGTATTACAGTATTAAGGCTCCAAATCTGAAATGCAAATGAGACTCTGCGAGAGTCTGATCCACTTTTGCACTTGCTATTAATTTTACACATAAGCTAGGTGAGGAATGATTGCACTTGTTCATTTCTTTCATTGACGTCTCGTTTTCTCAGCGAACGACCTTGAAAACTTCATCTCCAACCTGCAGGATCCCCGTCTTCTTCACCGTGAGGAGCTGTCCGAACAGCGGTGCCTCCTTATAGATGTGTTTCTCAGACGGATCACACAGACGATAACTAAAAACGGTCAAACAATCAAACAGGAAGAATGTTCAGTAACTGGGATTATATGCACAACACATTTCTGAAGATATATTTTTACAACAAATTTATTTTTATTATGTATTATAGAACAGATTAAAGCGTAACCCCTGTATAATAGTGTACAAACCTTTTCAGTGTTTCCAATGGCTCTTTTCTGCTGATGACACCAGTTTCTGGATCAACTGTGGTAAAAATGCACCTGCGAAAATAACACATTTTAGATGGCTAGTTACTAAACCACAGAAGCCGTACCTATGCTGCCTTCATGTGGTATCCAAATTATGGTAAATGCCACTTTCCAGTAGAAAATTGCACATGAACGCCTCCTCATCTCCGTATTTACACCTCTATATTTCCGTATTTTCCACTGGACAACTGGGAAATATTTTTGATACCCGAGTTTCCGAGATGAAATAAACTTTGACCTTTCAACAAGACGGAGAGCTGTGATCATACATTTTTCATGTCTTTTATGTGATTGTTATGAAGCACAGACTATAGGCTATTTATTTAGTGTAACCTACATAATTTTAGATTCATGTTTACTTCCACTTAGCTTTTTGTGAAAAAAATTCCAACTTTTAGCGAACAAAGCAGATACAAGGTAGTAGACCATTTTCTCGCCCAAATTGACTCATTTGCAGTGTGTTGCGTGTTTTTCACTATTTAACTTTGCTACAACCACAAAAGCACTTGAACACAGTGCGCTCGTAATTTCCACTTCACAACTAGAAAGGATCAGCTTTACCACAGCACATGAAGGCAGCACTAATCTAGGAATAAGTTAAGTTTGCCATTGATATGTGTAACGAACTTCAAGAAATGGGGTAAGTTGAAATTCGCTCTCAAAAAATTAGATTACAAAATCTTATCTTAAATATCGATGCTGTATTTGACATTTAAGACGGGGCACATAGGGAAAATAATGAATTGAGTGATATTAATTTGAAACTTTTGCTGTATATTACAGACATGAATATGAGAAACAAATGTATTTCAAGTTTCCTGTCGTTGATGATTTTATACATGTTATGTAAAAATAAGGTATTTCATGTATAAAAATGGTCAAAATGGCCTATAATTTTGGCGACATCTAAATATAGAGCCAGGTTGTAAATGTATGGTTTTATTTTGTTGATATATTAGTTACAAAGATTTGTTCAGGGGTTTTTTAGAATATCTTTTGTTTTTGAATAAACTAGTTATTACTCTCCTCCTCGAGCCCCACCTTATCGTGGTGGAGGGGTTTGAGCACCCGAATGATCCTAGGAGCTCTGTTGTCTGGGGCATTATGCTCCTGGTAGGGTCTCCCATGGCAAACAGGTCCTAGGTGACGGGTCAGACCAAGAGCGGTTCAGAAGCCCTTCATGAAGAGACCATCAAGGACTGTTACGTCGCCCAGAGGAGCGTGACTGGAAATCAGGTTGGTACTACTGAAAAATCCCTCTGAACAAACCTTCAAAATAAGTCCAAGACTTGGAAAGCTTGGAGTCTGTACGAGCTACTAATGTCA
>OMNZ01016096.1:0-26452 GCA_900303255.1 Lesueurigobius sanzi
CTTTAACCGCCAACTGTTTTTTAGCCATAGAGAACAACAGATAAATGTTTTACCAGTTCCTCTCACATCTCCAAGTTAGACCTAAACGTTCACGCACTTTATTTCTGACATCCATTGTTATTTTTTTTAATAATGTGTTGTTCAGATCGATCTTGACCTAATGGCAGGCGGCAAAGTAACGCAAAAGTTGCCAAATGGGTGCATTTTGGCAACTTTTAGCGGGTAAAGGGTTAATTTAGGCTACTTAAAATAAGATTGTTGTTGATGTCTTTTATTAAAGACTTATGAGCTCTTTTGCTTCAGCCTACTCCTTTTGAGCATAATGTTTACTGCTCAAATAAATAAAAAATAATAATAATAATAATAATTTAGGTGAAAAAAAACGTACCCCTCAAACAAATTTCTTGAAATTAGTTACTCAAATCCAGGGCAAATACACTCATTTTAAGAAAATTTGAATGTCTAGATTTGTGTTTGCAGTGTAGTTATTTTGAGGAGGCATTTCACCTTTGAGGGAATGCACTATTGGGGGGCCCCTGGTGGTCTGGGGGCCCTAAGTAGCTGCATAGTCTGCTTATTAGGCTGGGCCGGCCCTGATAGCGCTGGAGTCTGAGAGAGGAGAGTGTTAAGGATGAGCTGCCTGTGCCCACTGCCATACACCTCCTCTCATTATGTAACTAACGCGCGGCGCATTACCTAACCCCACTCACAGTTACCACATCGGGCTCCCGCGGGCTTTCAGTTTCACTAAACCCCTTTTGTATACATTCTACTACTAACTAATTCACCAGTGTTTGACTCTGAAAGGTCTGACCAGCCCTGAGGCTAAAATAACCCATGCGCGACCACGAGATGACTTGTGCGCGCCCCCGTGGCCGAGTGTGCAGTTTCTCACAGCGGTAGACAGCAGTGAGACAGCCCACACAGCTTATCAGAAATGTCGCAGCGAAGAATACACCCGTAGTAAAAACCCCCGCAGCATCCTTCCCCTTCATCCGGGCGGCTCTGGTCGGCTCGGTGTCCGGGCTGCGAGCGTGGGTCAACGGCGATGCTCAGAAAATGCCTCTTCGTCGACAAGAAGAAGCGGTGTAAGGAGAAAGCGGCAGTCTGCAGCACCGTGCACAACCACAGGTAAGCGGTGGAGGTTTTTGGACACGCGTTAAATGGTGCTGCTACAGCGCGACGGTGCTCTGTCGGGAGGGGAGCGCACAGGTTTTGGCGCGCTCCTGCCTCATAAAAGGCATGATATTGGCGTGTTGTAGTGATTAATAATGATCCAGCCAATCAGCTCTGTAGTTGGGAGACACGTTACGCACATCTGTCAGGCCCAACAGGTCAGAGTACAGGGAGAGGAGCAACTTTTCCCACCTGACTTCCTGTGACACTGCATGGTGTAAAGTTCACCTTATCACCCAGGGCTGAGTGGAATTTTACAGAGAGTAGGAACCTGTATATTTTGCACAATAGGCTACAGTGGTAAACAGCACCAACTTTGTAAAAAAAAAAAAAAAAAAAAAAACAGAATGAGCTGCTTTGTGTTTAGGCTACTTATCAAATTTGACTGAAAGACTTTCTTGCCTATTATGCAACCCATTATTTATTCATAATTTGCTAACTACTGTTTAAAGTAGATTATTAAAGCAGTGTTTTGTGGCAGAAAGTACATTTCAGACACATCTCTTTGCACCATCTCACCGATAGGCAAAGCCTGTGACGTATGCCATTGGATTTGTTAGGTCTTTCTTGACTCAGACATAATCACTGGCCTGCTGTCTGCCCGGCTCGATTGAGCTGTGTGACCGACCCCGATGTGAGATGAAATAAAGTTAATCTCACTCTGGTACATTTCAAGAAGATTAACAGATCATACAACCCCAACTGCTCCTCCTCCTCCTCCTCCTCCTCCTCCTCCTCCGCCTCCTCGCTCAACAAATACAGCAGCCACCAGTAATTTCACAGTCTAGGGTTATAACACTAGTGAATAGTTCATTGAAGACCGTGTCCCAGTTGCTGTTTCATCCCATGGTCTATAACAGAGAGGAGCATCCAGACACGATGGACGATGGGGGTTACCATGGCAACCGCAGGCCTGGTCTCTCTCCTCCATGTTTGCTCCCTGGGCAGACTGCATTCCTGAACCGAGAGGAGGCGTGTGAAACCAGCTTTAGGTGACATCGCTGAGCATGTGACCGTATCTGCAGGGAATTTCCTAGTTCGTTATGCCTGCATTTCTGTGAAGGCACGTTAAATGGGTTTGTTAGTGTCCGTACAGCGCATTGGCTACGAGCAGCAGACTTGCCCATTATGTAATAATCGTCTGTCATGACAGTATCTTCTGTGGGTAGAGCACGGTATATGTAAGATGTGCATCTTCATTCATTATTGGGCACAGGCTTGAAATGATGCAACAGACAACAGCAGCATAGTGCAGACTTGCTGGGTTTCACGTCAAAATCTATACAGGTCTGTAGAGATGGTCGGAGGAAGGTTAATTTCCTGTTGTTATTAGGAATGTGCATACAATCAAAGTTTTATTAAAAATATGTATCCAGGTTCAGTCAATCCGACATTCAAGACTATTTTGTCTTTTTTACAACGCAAAATTGTTTCTATTTGTATTTTAGCCGATTAGGCTGAAGTTTATTATGAACTATCCCATGAAACACATTAGTAAAATGCATATAATTGCTAATACAAAAAAAAAGAAATCATATCAACAATTTTGAGGGTTTTTTTGTGCGTGTGTTCCATGTCACCCAGCCCCAGTTAATAATACACAGATTTTTGCTGTTATTTGTGGAGTCGACAGGCCTCCGCCTCACCAAAATAATGGTTTAGGTTCAATATTTGAAAGCCACCGATATTGTTATTAAGTTATTAAGTTTAGCGGTCAAATGTCTACTCTCAATAGTTTGGAAAAACCAGAGTCTCCGATCACCACTTAATGAAACTAAGTAAATAAGTAACTTATCTGTATATCGCGTTCATATGACACAAATCATCCAAAGCGCTAGGCAATGTGGGTGAAGTGTCTTGCCCAAGGACACAACGGCAGTGTGCACCTGCGGGAGCCGGGATTCGAACCCCAGACTTTCTGGTCATGAGACGACCCGCTCTACCATCACTGTCGCCTAAAGGACAAGGCAATATTGCAAATATAACTGACATGAGTCCAGTCTCCGTGTGGTGATTAAGAGGACAGTGTACTATATGTGAGATAGAGGTGGGAGATATATCATCTACAAGATAATATCATCAAAACTGTTGTTTGGAAGATTTGTAAATTTACAATATCGAGTATATCTTCAAAGTCAAAAAATTAACAAAAATCTCCAAAAACTGTTGCTAAAAAATAAAAATGACACATATTTGATGTGTAATCTCTCAAAAAACATATATATTTTTTGATGACTATTTTTGATGACAGTGATCTAAATGAATACATTTACCAGCACATTTTTACAATATCGTTTGATTATCGTTATCGAGACAGTCCCACTAAATATGGAAATATTCCTTTTTGTTGATATCCCCCACCTCTAAAGGCAAGTGAGATGTATACCTTTCATGTTGAGGGAGCTAGTATTTGGGCACATCTGTTTTTGTTGTTAATGTCTGAAACGCACACATCTTACATGTCTGAAGTCTTGCTGAAAAGAGATTTTGGAAAGAGTGGGTGAGATTGTGTAGGCTGCCCTATTTCTCTGTAGAAACATCATGTAGGTCATCAGATAGCAGGCTTTGTTATCAGCTTCAGTTGTTCATCATAGAAAAAAACGGTATCTTTTAGCAATCTGTTTGAATTCATATCTATTGTATATAAAGGCAGCTTGTTGTGAGGTAGGAAGGCGTGTCTGGTTTTGTTTCAGCGTGTCAGTTTTTTCCTTTTTTACACAATGCACAAAAAGCTTTTTATTGTTGTCACGTGAGAATCTTTTTATAGCACAAGTTACTGCTGATTTTATTATTCTGTGTGGTGTGGAAATGATTCAAGTGCTTGTTATAAATGCTGCGGGGATCTTCTACTTTGAAAACTTACATAAATGCATAAATGAAGCTTGTCTAAACAAGCAAATACAAAAGTAAAACAGTAAAACGATATATTGTATTGTATCTTCATAACTCCTGTACCAGGGTAGCACACATTTTGGGAATATACTGTAACTCTCAAATTACAAAACCAGTCAGGCCTCCCTGCAGCACAACATGTTCCCACACAAGAAAGCTTTCGCACACATTTGGATTAGTCAGCAAGGTCGCTCATAGTGTTTTCTGACATGTGCCTTGTCCCTGAAAGCGGAGACCTGCCTAATCTTGCAAAGACAAAATATTGTTGCTGAGACAATATTGTGTGTTTGTTGATTGTTACTCTCTAATTTCCGTAGGGAAATTTGTGTCTTCTGCATTTGGCCCATCCTTTAACCAGTGCCTCAGGGCAACCTGTCAGGAGCGGGACCCAAGTCTGGACCTTGAGCCAGGTTCATGGTCAGGAGTATGTAACAGAAAGTTTTGGCCAATGTAGGACAAAAAATATAATCACAATTTTTGTACACACAGTGTCTTTATATTCCTTTAAAGGAGTAACTAAATCTATTAGCTTCTTCTTCTGCTTGGGTGTCATGGCGCTCATGCTTCACAGCTAGAAGGTCCCAGGTTTGATTCCTGGACCGGACATGTCCTTTCTTTGTGGAGTTTCTATGTTCTCCTCGTGTCTGCGTCAGTTTCCTCTAGGGCTGTGCTCAATATATTGTATCAGCAATATATCGTTACAGAGCACTTGATGTGATGATGAGTGTATCGATCGATGCAGGTGATATGGTTTATTCATAACACTTCATATCACAGCACACTCACTAACTACTGCAATTGCAGGTTTCAGTTGTTGAACATATTTAGCATAATATAACTACTATTCATTGTACCTATGAGATAATTTTTCTTCAGTTTCTTGGGGAATATTATGGACGCTGTATAGGGATACACTTGTATCGGGTACGTATTGTATTGTGGAGCCTGTATCGGGATATGTATTGTATCGTGAAGTTGTTGGCAATACCCAGCCCTAGTTTCCTCCGAGTGCTCCAGTTTCCTCTACCACTAAAAACATGTACAATAGGCCAAATGAATGAGAGTGTGTTTGTGAGTGTGGGACATGGATGGAAATTAGCTCATGGCTACAATGTGTCTCGTTTGTGGTCCCAACCAAATAAACAAATAAATAAAATAAAAGTTCACACCTTACTGTGCCTGGCTAAATGGCCATAGAGTAGAGAACATGATGGAGGCTGAGGAACAGGAGGTGTTGGTTAGCGTATGATTATCTCTTCAAAATGGCAGGTCATCACTGGGATCAGATGACAATTGGATTTGTATTATGATATTGCCCAGTCAGAGGCCAAAGTTCTGTCCATATGCAAACTGGTCATGTTAAACCTTGTTGGAAAGCTTAAAGTGTCCCCAATTCAATCAATACATTCATTTTTCAGCCTGAAAAAATCTCACTGAGTAGAGTCCATACTTTTTGGATTAGTGAACTAGAATGCAGCAATGACAAGACAGGATTGATGATATTGATAGACAAGACTGACTTAAAACGTCTAAATATTTACGATATTTATGAGCAACTTGATTTAAAGGGGCATTATGCAACTTTTTGAGTGAAAAATAAATTCCTGATATTTGTGCATATTTGACCTTTTAGTGACCCAGTGGCTGTATGGGTGCAGCGTGGAGCCTTTACTTTCCATCACAGTAGCGTCTATGACGCTCCAGGATCAAATGTTTTTAGGGTTTCTGGTCCGTTTCTATAAAACTCCTAAAAACAATTGATCCTGGAGCATCATTAAAGCTGCTGTGATGGAAAGTAAAGGTGCCACGCTGCACAGATACAGCCACTGGGTCGCTAAAATGTGAAATATGCACATATTCAGGATTTTATTTTTCACTTAAAAAGTTGCATAGTGCCCCTTTAAAGCTAAAGAAGTGTCTGTTCATTAGGAGATTATGCAAAAAATTTTAATGAATTAGCTGAAAAGTTTATTTCTATTATTGAAACCTTGCTCTTTAACTATAGGCTGTTAGAGATTAAAAAAATAGATATTGACAACAAAATTAATCTGTAATCTTATCAGCCTATATATTTAGCTATTAGCCTTTCCAACCCTCTTCATATCGGTACAGACCCCAAAAATCCACATTGGTCAGGCCCTAGTACACTGTATTATTATATTTAGGATTGAGGGTATACACACATGACAAAAGATGAGCAAGTTAACCATTGTGTTTGGTAAAAAAAAAAAAAAAAAACTGTGTTCTCATGATATTCTGTGTGTTTGTTTACGTTACATACGAAGCAGAAAGTGGACTCTTGAACCCTGAGTGCTGGTGACATGGATCGTTTCACATTATGAATTATTTAAGGGGCTTAAAAGCACAGAATTGTTGATAACTGCTCATTTCCAGCGTAATGGTCGCCGTGGCAAAGCACCATCACCGTGCGTTGAAGGCCATACATGCTTTATCAGTGGAAGCGGCGTCCGGCCCTGTCCCGTGATGTCAGCGCAGATTAGCGTCGAGGGCATCTGTGCGTAATCACTGCAGCCTCCTCCGTCGTCTCCGTGTCTCCGTGCTGCTCTCTCTCGAGCTCTTACACACCCATTGTCCGCCCCTCCCTCTGCTGTGTCCTCCTCAGCCGGCTGCTGCCATAAGCCGCCATCATGGAGGCTGGGTGCGTGGTTGCCGCGGTGATCGAGAATGCCGCCTCGGAAGACCAGGGAGAAGCAGGAAGTGGTGACGTCCTCCAGGGGTGAGTTACTATGAGCCTTTTCCACTCCGAACATGTGTCACTATCTGGACGCAGCTTGTGTTCATGTGATTCTTAATGTAGTGAAGCACCTTGAGATCGAAATGGAGGATTTTATGGCAGAATTAGCTCATCGCCCCCTCGATTATCAGCTGTTATGGGCGGTATTGTGTGATAGTAGTTGGCAAAGATTTAATATAATGGTGAACCTAATTTTTTACCCAAATTATTCAATGTACTGTTCGTTTTTACTTGTAATTTTCCATTTTAACATCCTAAATTATTGCGGTTGCATTACTATTTTCTGCATTATGTCAGAGATTTTGATGCCAGACCTTCACATCTAACATGTGTGAACAAAAACTACCCCATTGTTTACATGTGAAGTTGCTGCTATTTTCGGGAATAGGAATGCTGTGAGCTTTAGTACACACTGTACTTGATTGTCTCCATCTGATCCGGCCAAGTCACTTTGATAAGCCATCGGCCTGCCTCTGTTTGTCCTCTCTTTGTTCATCATTAAAATTCAGCTCAATAGACCTCACCCAGTCACTTTTCAAGAAGAGGATTTCTAAAGCATTCCCTTGTGGGCGGATAGCCTTTATGGCTTTGAATAGACAAGGGTGGCTTTTTCAAAGTCTACAAAAGTATTTGGCTTTCTTTACAGCACGGCTGGAGCCATACATAAAACTTATATTAAAGCAATTATATAAGCATTTATTTTCATACCATTTTCTGAAAGGTATCTGTGTTTTAACTATATACAGTATATAATTTCTTATACCTTCAACTGCTCCCTCTGCTGTACTCTAAAAATAATACATGCTATGATTGATGACTTGCACATTCAAAACTGTGCATTTAGTAGCTCTTTCATTTTGCACATGATCAACACCAACATTGTAGTATTGCTGTACACATGTATCTTGACCTGGATGCATGAACCTACACATGTAAACTAATGTTTTATTTTATATTTTAACCTCTGTTTTCATGTTTGCAGCGATGTAGCGCCCTGTTCAGACCAGGACAAGTCTGAAGACTTATCCCAAGCTGCCAACAGTAATCCTCTGGAGGAGAAACAAGCACACGAGACGCCCAGTGCCCTGGTACATGCCCACACCAGTCTGACTCATCTCTCACAACAACATAGACATACAGCGCATTCAGGCAGAGTTAGCATTAGCATTTGAGCTCATTCATTTGGACATCGTCAAAGGCTATTGTGTCATTTTAAGGTCAGTACTATGTCGTACTGTGTGTACTTTTGGTGTTTAAATGGTACAAAGTAAGTTGCTGTAAAACACTGGCACAGTTCATGCCTTGCAGAGTAACACCACGCTACATAGAGGGCATTTAAAATGGTCAGTTCGAACAGAAACGTACAAAGTATGAGGTAACAGAATACACAGTACAAAGTGCATCAGTATGTACATAAGACAGTATAATACTGGGATGATGGAGGGTTACAAAAGTTTCTTAAATTATTAGACTTTTTACGCAAATGTATGTGTGATTATCCTTCTACTACCTATATTAGTAATTAAATCACAATTTGAAGTGATTTATGTGATGAATGATCTTTAAAAATAATAATAATCATTTGCAGTTCCTGTTTTTAAGACATTTGTTTGTGCTTTTTAAGAATGTGTTTATTTCAAATGTAAATTCAGTTTATAATTATAAATTCTTTACTCATTTCTGTATTCTTTTTTTCCTTTTATGGTTGGTCAGGCGCCCACTGATGACATCACAGAGCACTCAGCGGAGCCTCTGCTGCGGTCCTGCGTCAGCACTGCCAGTATGAAAGTCAAGAACATGAAGAAGTAGGTGCTCCCTGAGACAGTTCTATTACGAGCTGTAAACCAGGACTCTTATCCAGGCCAGTGTAATGGCGGCCTGTACAATACCTCACAGGACCAATGCAATGGCTCCTTTTCCTTAATAGATTCTCACTGAGTCTGGAAGTATTTTCACGTGTGATATTTGTGCTGTGTTTTGTAGGTTGACATTCCCCAAAGGACACTTCCCCAGGCTGGAAGAGTGTGCCCATTTCCACTATGAAACGGTTGACTTTGGGAGCGTTCAGGTGATTGAGAGTTCAAATGATCTAGAACAGTGTTGTGTTGCCCTCTCTGCTCACACCGGAGTCAGGCCGGGCCCCCCTCTCCAAAACCACAGCTCCCAAAAATGCATTTGCCCATAAAAATTATTGCCAATACGTATTTATTTCTTTTGAAATTGCTGTGTTTTCTGCACATGTTCTCCTTTCAAAATGACAACATTTGTAGTAATACATTTTGTTCAAATAATATATTTTTTTCTAAACTGATCCTCAAACCATTTTTGGAAAACAAATAATCAAATAATCCTGTACAAAATCCTGTATAAAATATCCACGTTAGTGACTTTGTTATGGCTATTAATTATTTAATAATAATGGAAATTGTATTCTTTAAAAATGTTTTGCCACA
The DNA here is from genome assembly GCA_900303255.1 of Lesueurigobius sanzi. Lineage (NCBI taxonomy): Eukaryota > Metazoa > Chordata > Actinopteri > Gobiiformes > Gobiidae > Lesueurigobius > Lesueurigobius sanzi. The sequence continues at coordinate 9,277 of OMNZ01016096.1, forward strand.
TGAAGCTAAAGTGGCGCTGTTTGTGAACATCTTAAACTTAAAGATAATGTCTTCAGAGAAAAACGAAGAACCAAGGCACTCCTCCCACATTATAACTCGTATAATACGTTTTCTCAAAGCCTTTATTGTACTGGGCTAATACATATTAAAATCTTTTTAAACATGTTGCTGGTTTCTCCAACAAGCCTTTTTCAAGAAGGTAATGAATGTTGGATGCTCTTACAATAAATTCCACAATATGTGCACATGCCATTCATCATTTGAAAGCTCAGAACCTTGAAAACTCAGTCTGAGATTGTGACAGTGAGGGAGTGAGTCTTCCTCTGGCAACCTCAGAATTATCCTGCTTCACTATCTTTACAGACAATATAGAATACAACATTGTGATGCAATTTTTGCTCTGTTTAAACCAGAATAATTAACCGATTACTAAAATAGTTGACAACTATTTGAATAATGGATTAGTTGTTTCAGCCCTATAACTTATGTAATCAAATACACAGCAGTTTACTATTGAACTGTATAGACTCATTTTAACATTTTCTTTTCTCAATTATATATATTTTTGTAATTGTTGGTTGCACTAATTGATTAAAGTTTTTAATAATGAAGGTTAATCTTAATAATTGCACAGCCCTAATAATCTGTATCAAATGTCGACTTAATAAGACAGTAGTTCATGTGAGCCTTTGTTGTTGGTGAGTGCAGTTCAGGGTGCCTGCCAGCAGAGAGCAGGAGCCCTCTCCTTAAAACCCTCCGTGACAGCAATGGCAGCCTAAGACAAAAGACGGCATGAGCAAAACAAAAACACCGGTCCAAGCCTCCCTCCTCCACGCTCCAATAATACGATTCACTGCAGCCAATCCTCTCCTCGGTCCCAGGGCGCCACCGTTCAGTTTGGCCAAAATGTCCCGCTGCGGTTGCCATGACTGCGTGATGGCTTTATCTGCACAGCCAGAGGAAATGGGCTGCTCAGGCTGGCAGTTTGAGTGACCTTGGAGTGCAGCGCGGAGACGAGGCCAGCGCCAGTGAGTGGACAAGAGGGACATACATACTTCACACTGCCTCACAAATAACCCGCCCCGCCAGTGTCTTCATGGACTTTGTAGGTCTTATTAGTTGTAAGAACAAAAAAAAAAAAACACAGCGCTTTCTACTGGCTGGGACACTCTGATTCTTTCCAATTATCTGCCGAAATTACCTTCAAATGACTGAACAAACCCCGTCGATGCACAACCCACCTACGATCTACCCACCGTATAATAAGCTAGCAAGCGTATTGACCGCGCGCCCGCCGAGCCCCTTCCATCACGAGGGACCGAGGATAGAGACTACAGCTCAGACAGAAAAGGGGGGCAAGGGGTGGAGGATGAGATGGGATGGGATGGGATGGGATGGGGGGGGTGGGGGTGGACTCGATAGCATCCTCTTTTCTTTTCTCCGTGGCCGTGAATAGACCGGCGCGGGGCATAGTGAGCCAAGGCACTGTGAATGATCGTTTTACATAAGGGGACAGGAGAGCGAGGAGCAGCATTTCAAGTTCCCCGTGGCCTGGGCTGTTGTTGTTGTTGCTGTTGCTGCTCGTCTGCTCGGAGAACGCCTCGGAGCTCCCCGACCGCAGCCGTGCACGAGGGCAGACGAGCGTGTACAGTAGGAGGCACGTGGAGGTTTCGGGATTGCGCTTGTTGTGGCGGGAGTTCGGTAGGTGGGTGTAATTGGTTGAAATGCGTGGGGGTTTTTTTGTAGTTGTTTGGGATTGAAAGTGAAAAGTATTCTTGGGGTCTCTGCTCTTTGGGGCAGTGCGCAGACATCCTTCAAAGACCAAAGATGTACGCGCTATACAAAATACATCAAGCATAGGTTTAAATGACTGGATTTGAGAATATTAATCTTGTCTTGAGTGGCGTTGAATAGATTAGACAGATTTACTACTGTCATCTAGATTTTTTGGTGTATTTCATAACCTTTCTGACTGGTTTTATAGTAATCTTTGCTTGAAATTTGCTTACCACACCACAAATGCGTTTACTTGAAATAGGAAATAAGGTGTTATGAGCAACTAAATCTAAAACTAGTCAAATTTGGATAAATATTCTGAATTTGGTCATTGAAACTATCAAAATGTTCCTAATTGCTGAGTGTAGGTTATCTGTGTAAAGCCCATAGCCTCTAATGACAAAAAGTGGAATTAAATATTTCAATTCCTATAAATCATTTCAAGATGTGCAGCATTAGTTTTGTGCTACATTTACCAAATCACTGCTTTCCCATCACTTCAGTGGTGAATATTCCCTCATATGTTATTGTCCACGGCCCTCATCATAAGTTATTAAGTCGGTTTTGCCTCCGATTTTGACTGTTTGCTGCTGTATTGCAACTAGGTCGCTGTGTGTTGTATAATATTGGATCTGGAGGAGCTGCTGCTGCAAGTTATAAATAACCAGAACTTCCCTCGGCCTCAGGACTTTGAAGTTTCTTGTCGATCAATGAATTCCCAAACTCCTGTACGGCTCTGTACTGTATTTTTGGAAACATGCAGTGTGTCAGGGAAAACAAAAGGCAGGTCTCTGCGAAATCTATTTAGCCTTTCAGTTTATCCTGGCAGTGCTTGTACATATTTCTGAAGGAATCCAGACGAACATATGAGAATATATGTTTTGAAATTGATGTTCAACTAATAATTTATGTAATGGTGGTTATTTTTTTCCCCTTTGTTGTAGTTGTTCCTAAAAGACGATCAGAATGAAGGGCCAAAGGCAAATCTGGACTCAAAAGAGCTTCTCTACTTTGTTCAAATCACCTGCCAGGTAATTATTAAGAATATACTCTCACTAGCCACTATGTTAGGTATGCACTTTGATCATTTATTAAGTGGTATTGTTTGTTTATGTATTTAACTTTGTTTTAGGGTAAAAACTGGTTGGTGAAGAGGGCTTATGAAGATTTCCGGGTGCTGGACAAACACCTCCATCTGTGCATTTACGATCGACGCTTCTCCCAACTCACCGAGCTGCCCAAATTTGACCACTACAAGGACACTATAGAGGTACGGCCATCTTTCCTTTAAGGGTTTAAGGGGAGACACTGCAGCAGAAACTAAAGTCTTTTTCAATTCTCAGGTTTTAGGTCATGTAACACATATAAACTAATGACATAATCTTCTCAATCCATCCATCTTCTTCCGCTTATCGGGTCACATTGCACCAGTCCCTTATGGCTCCTCCTGCAGGTGGTGGGTCCACAGGAGGACAGGAGGACAGCCCCACAGCGCTCCTTCACCTCTGGGCTTGATGGTCTCTCATCATAAGGGGCTTCTGATCCGCTCTTGGTCTGACCTGTCACCTAGGACCAATGGGAGACCCTACCAGGAGCATAAGGCCCCAGACAACAGAGCTCCTAGGTTCATTCGGGTGCTCAAACCCCGATAAGGTGGCAGTTCGAGGAGGGGAATCTTTTCAATAAGGAGCATCCCCACTCAGCATCCCCACCAGTAGCACCCACAGGTTTTGGAAAGTTTAACAATATTTTGAAGGTTTGTTTCCTCGACTGATTTTTTGAGTGTCGAACACCAAAATAAAGGACAGAATTAGATTTTTTACAGTGTTATTCACTCATAACAAGCTTATTAAAAATCTAAACCAGATATCTAAAATCCCCTCTGAAATATCTTTGTAACTATTGTATCAACAAAATTAAAGCATCAATTTTTGGTCATTTTTACACATAAAATTACGGGAAACTTGTCACTCGAATTTAATGGTTTCCCCATTCACCTGCAGTGTCTTGCCTCAAAATGTAACAGTAAATTTGGGAGGTGTTGAAAGTACACACATTCTTTACATTTTATATTACGTTTATATTGGATGTTTTGTGTAGGTCATAGGAAAAATGCTGGCGTCATACCTTTCCCGCTTCTCCGTCATCGCAGACAACAAGATCAACTGTGGCCCGGTGCTAACGTGGATGGAGGTAAGATAATATTATTTTGCATTTAGATCATTTGGAAAACCAATAAATTACTGTACACTTTGGAGGTAAAGGCTTGCTATTACTGTATGTACGCAATGGTCAAGGGACTACATTGCAAGAGAAAAAATGGCTAGTACTTAATTTCTACACACAGTACTTAAAATGGCAACTGATGAAGACCATTGTTATACTTTCTAGAATCTAATTGATTTTATTTACCTATTTTCAGATCGACAACAAGGGAAATCACCTGCTGGTTTCAGAGGAAGCTTCCATCAACGTTCCTGCCATCGCTGCTGCCCATGTGACCAAGCGCTACACCGCTCAGGCCACGGACGAGTTAACTTTCGAGGTAAGAAGTTGAGTTTATTTTCCATGCCTCTGCTCATGTGCTTTTCTACCAGTTTTAAAAGTATTGTTGTTGTTGTTGTGACAGGTCGGGGACATCGTTTCTGTGATTGATATGCCTCCTAAAGAAGACACTGGCTGGTGGAGGGGCAAGCATGGATTTCAGGTAAATGGGCATTGCGCAGTGATTCTTTAATACATGGATGATGACTAAAATACTCACAAATCAAATTGTTCTTTTAACATGGCACAGCTGGTAGTCGAGTGGTTAATGCTGCTCAATGTAACTCTGTTCTAAGTCCTGGTCTCTGCCTGCTGCTCGTCACCCTCCTTTTCCCCTGAGCTGTTCTTTACCATAGTTCTCTGACCTTTTGCCTACAAAAACCTGCAAGTCACTGATGTTTTAATCATATTGACTTGCATTTGTATTGCGGTTTACAAAGTAGACAAGCCTCTTAAGGCGAGACACGGCAGGTGAAACCATAGATTTTTCAGCGTAGTTTGGTTCCTAAACATCGTAGCTACCATGTTAAAGTGGAAAAATGACCAAATTCACCCTTTTACGATGCTTATTTTATGAAGTTTTGCCGAGGAAATGACTCCAGCTGCACTTTTTTCCTCCGACTTTCGCCCCTCTCACCCATGTGTGGATGCATAAATATTGACATATTTGGTATCCACGTGGAGTGCGTAAAGTCCTCAACAAGACGCTGTATGTAATATGATAATACCCTCTCTGGGACAAGCTAGTGAAGAAAATACGTGGACAACACCTCTGACATCGAGATCTCCACTTCAGTCGCACCAAAAGACTCTTGTACTTAACAATATTCTGAAGATTTGCTCAGAGGGATTTTAATAATTGTGATTATTGAGTTTTGAAAAAATGAGGCAAAATTTGAACTTTTACACAGATTTATTCACTAATAAGTCGATATTATTTAAAAAATATATCCAAAATCCCCTCTGAACAAATTTTTGTATCTAATATATCAACTAAATCAAACCATCAGTTTTAATCTGGCTTTATCTATTATTTAGATTTTGTTGCTCAAAATATAGTCAGTTTTGATCATTTTTACACATGAAATGCCTAATTTTTATATGAAAACATAAAGTGACAGAGTTTCAAATTAATATCACTCGATTTTAATTTTTTCCCTATTCACCTGTAGTCTTGAATTGCTACACTGCCACTCGGTGATGGTGGTGCCACAGCTGCCCCGGGGCTATACTGATGGTAGTGAGGGTGGCGATCTGCGCTGCTATTCCCTCCGACTACCACCAACACCAAACTCGCACACATCACAACAGTACACTGCAAAAACCTAAAAATGTAGAATCTATCTTTTTTATCTAATTTAATCTTAAATCAAAGGAAAATGTCCTTATTCCTAGATTACTGTTTGCAATCGGAGCTGGGATTCAAGCCACTGACTTTAGTTCTGATGCGGTCATTGTTTTGAATGCCCTGTTACTACTGTATCTGCAGGTCGGCTTCTTCCCCTGTGACTGTGTCGAGGTGATAAATGACAAAATCCCCCCCAGTGTCCAGGGCTCGGTGCCAAAGCCAGGTACATAAACGCCAATGAAACCGATAGAGGCATATTTTGGGCGTCTCCTTTGCAATCAATTCTCTTCTTTTGCGACATTAGTGTGCAAGAAGCATGGCAAACTAGTGACATTCCTGAGGTCGTTCATGAAGTCCAGACCGCCGCCGCAGAAGCTCCGACAGCGAGGCATCCTGAGAGAGCGGGTGTTTGGCTGCGACCTGGGGGAGCACCTCCACAACTCAGGACACGACGGTACGAACATTCATCGCTGTAGCTGCTGTGGTCAGTTCCGGTCGTGTCTTTGTGTGTTGCAGCTATGGTTTTTGAAGGGGCTAACGTTTCTCGACGTGTGCTTTTACGCTTGAGCAGCTGCGCATTGTTCAGTTTTCACTTAGAATCCGAATCACTTTAAGACTTGTAGAAGATACAAGAGTTGGAGGCAGTAAACTTGTTCTATTCGCTCTTGTTAAGTCACTCGTCACTATGATTATTTGCGTGTAATTCACCATTTCTACATTGTGCACTTCATTAGCAGCTAACCTACCTATCCTATGACCTGCAGTCCCACAGGTCATCCAGAGCTGCGCTGAATTCATAGAGAAGCAAGGTGTTGTTGATGGGATATACAGGCTTTCTGGGATCTCCTCCAACATCCAGAAACTCAGGTTTGTACCTTTATCTTAATGTTACAACAAGATGTAATTTTATCATTGGCTATATCTAGTATGAGTAAAAAAAATATATAAATTAGCCTTTGTCTTTAATATTTTACTAATTGAAACAAAGAATGTCACTCCATGATATAGAACACTGGCAGCTTACTATAGGTTTCCTTTCTGTGTCTTTGTGTGTAGGCATGAGTTTGACTCAGAGCAGATCCCCGACCTGACCAGGGACAACTTCCGACAGGACATCCACTCTGTCGGCTCCCTGTGTAAGCTCTACTTCAGGGAGCTGCCCAACCCACTTCTCACCTACCAGCTCTACGACCGATTCGCTGTAAGGACCGGGTTTTTAAATGGGGTCATTACATTACGTCAGGCCTTCTGGGAACAGCGGGGGACGGGCCAACGGACTGCTGAAGCTAGAACAGGGCCACCGCATGAAACAGAATGCTATGATGGTGACATGTGCTTCATGTGTGTTCTCAGGAGGCCGTGTCTGCAGCCACCGATGAGGAACGGCTAGTCAAGATCTACAATGTCATCCAGCAGCTGCCTCCGCCTCACTATAGGTTTGTCTATAGGAAATGGTTGCCCTCTAGTGGCAGGAGGTTCACATACTGTATGATCATGGGGCTTGTTGCAGGTTAATGCTAGATTGTCGGGTCGGGAGGGACGGTCTGCTGTGACAACTTGAGATGTTATGACACAAATTAAGGCTAGGAACGGGGTTATGGTTAGGTTTAGGGTCAGGGGTAGGATTAGGGTTAGGTATATTGTCCAGAAATCCGAAATAACAGCACCCGACCCGAGTATCTAGCACTCACCCTTGTTACAGTTGTTACAGTATGATAAGATAACACTTTATTGATCTCACAATGGAGAAATTTATAGAATTGTGGGCCTTTACCTTATTTCAATACATACAACCTCTTTCAGTACCACGCTCAAATGCACACACCCAGGCAGAAAAAAGATTCTTCAGTCTTCTACCTACACTTCAACTACAGAGTACAGATGAAGACTGAAGAATCTTTGCCTACGATTAGTTCAATTTAGATTAGATTTAGACCAGGTTTAATCCCAGTTGATGTGGTTAATCAATGTTGGTTCTTGGAAGGTGAAATGTTTTATGAGATGGTACTTGAGAGCCACTTCTTTATTCCATTATGCCTTTTGTTACAGGACACTAGAATACCTTATGAGACACTTAACTCGTCTGGCTACATTTAGTACGGTCACCAACATGCACACGAAGAACCTGGCTATTGTCTGGGCTCCCAACCTTCTCAGGTGACTTTTAACACTTTTATCCGTGAAATCCACATCTTTTGTTGGGCCGTTTGATTTTATTGTTGGAAACTGGGTCACGTCTCGGTGATGTGACAAACTTCTGTATTGTGTTTCAGGTCTAGACAAATTGAGTCGGCTTGTTTTAGTGGCACGGCAGCTTTTATGGAGGTGCGGATTCAGTCTGTGGTAGTGGAGTTTATTCTCAACAATACCGAGGCTCTGTTCAGCCTGAAAATCAATGCCATCATCCGGGAAAACAATGGTTAGTCACTTTTTTGCAGTCCAATTTGATTTCTTAGAGAAACTTTCTTCTTTCAAATACAATGTCACGGCCTTGTAATAAAGTGCTGTACATTGGCATTGAGGTGAAACGATTCTCACTGGCTTCATGTTTTATGTTCAGGCAACAACTCTATGGCGAGGCCCAAGTCGCTGCTGGTCTGTTCTCCGTCCACGAAGTTACTGTCTTTAGAAGAGGCCCAGGCGCGTACCCAGGCGCAGCTGGGGTCCCCGGCCACCACTCCCTGTCTGTCCCACAGCACGGACTACATCGAGGTGGGAGAGGGACCTGAAGCCCTTCTCGGCAGGTTTCATACAGTCATAGACCTGCCCATTGAAAAGTATGTATTTAGTTCTGTCTCAGCTGGTTTTGCTGCCTGTAAATAAGAAGGGTGATTATCTGTGGGTGTAAACGGGAAGGCAATTTTTGAGGGCGGCAGATGAAAAATAGGGTCTTGGTACAGCTATATCTCATGTTAAGTAATTTACAGTCTCATTTTTAATTAAAAAATAGCTTATAATGACAAGCCCGCAAATCCAAGGTCATTACTGCTATAACTATGACTGAGAGGGAAAAGGGAGGCCCAGGTCATTGGAGGAGGGTAGTGACTAACTCATACTAAAAATGACTGTATGATACATTGGAAATTACAGCTGCACCATATGTCTGTGGGTTTTCAAGAGCATTAGGCTGTGCTTGGCCGCATGATCCCTCACAGCTAATTAGCTCCCTCATTTAAAATAGCACAACATTTGCTTAAAAGTTTGTAAGGCAGAACACGCACTGCCAATGTAAGTACTTTAAATTTGATCACAGATATTGCTTACATACACCCTTTGGATATTTACTCTTCTTATGTGCTGTTTTTATGCAGAAGAGTAGTTTTGTACTTAACAAAAAATGCATTGTTGTTTTCTGACAGCCTCAAACGAGCTCCTGTTAAATCGAAGAAATCTCCCGTCGGCAACTGGCTTTCTTTTTTCCATTTGGGCAAATCCCATTCTGTGTCCAAACGAAAGCTAAAGCGCCATCCCAGCGAGCCAAATGAAATGAAGAGCATTGCACTGCCAGGTCAGGTTCAATGTGGATGCAGTCGTAAAAGTCTTTACATACTGGCCTTGAATGATGATGATGATGATTATCTTGGAATTACACAGGAGGAAGAGGTGACACTGGTACACTGCGCTCGACAAAAAGTGAAGAATCTCTCACGTCTTTGCATAATTTTGAAGGTAATTCATATTTATTATAATTAATTCAATTCAATAATACTATAGTAGTATTACAGCACTGTCAATAGATGTTTTAGAGCCCGGGGCAAAGAGGTTTCACATGGGCCCTCCCCTGTTTTCTAGAAAAGTGACTCTTTCATGAGCCCCCCTTGTTCTGGGAACCGGGAGAGCTTACCTGGTTGTCCCCCACATGTCCCTGCTAGTTCATTAAACCTCAACCATAAGCAAACAAGACACCAAACATTAGATATTGTTCTGCTGTGCACTTAACGTTACCAGTAAAAGTTATGTAAATTAGTTATGTAAAAGTAATCATTTGTTTGATATTGACAGCACTAATGTTAACCCAGTAGGATCCACAGCAGCTTGAGGCTTATTGAAAGGATTGTGGCTGCCAATACATGCCACTGCCTCTGCCTCTCTAGTTTTATATATACACTCTCATCATTGATACATTGTTCATGGTCATTATTAATAAACCAGACATAACTTCCCATGTTGCATTGTGAGTTGCTCCGAAGAACAACATTTCGAAAGTTTGATTCTGCTACATTTTCTTTTCTTCCAGTCGGTCCACATAGTTATCGGCCTCTAAGACCTCGCTCCACCAGCGAGGCTATTTCTGCTGCTGTCAGTAAAGATGACCTGCACTCCTCCAGAAGTAGAGAAGAAGTGCGCCCTCACTCGCTGCACACGCCGGCTTCTATACCGTCCCCACAAGAGGACGAGCTCGACCTGAGTCCGCCGGCTGTGGGCATCTCCACTCTGGACTTTGACCCCATGTCTTTTCAGTGCAGCAAGAGCAGTTACAAATGGAGGAAAAGCGCGGGGTGCTCGAGTGAGTCTGAGCCGATCTCTTCTCCCAACAATAACATAGATGAGCTCTCACCAGACATCAGCCCAGGTCTGGATGTAGACACTAAAAAGGTATCTAAATCCCCCAAACTCAGGAAGAAATCGTTTAAGACTCAAGCCGATGTTCAAAATGCCTCAACAGCTTTTGGCAGTTCGACATCTCCTTCCCCCTGTACGCCATCACCCCTGGACGATAGGTGTGACGCTACAGATGGAAAACAGCGCAGACCTCCGTATCCTCACTGCAGTCCGATCAGCACAGTGAGCCAAGCGTCGGACCTCCCCGATCCAGGTTAGTACCAAAATACATGTCTCCAATAGTGCATAGTTAGCCAAACGACTTCCTAATCTAGTTTCTTATGAAGGCTTCTTTGTCTTGTCCCATCATGTCTTTACCATAGCTCTGTTTGTCCTGTCATACTGTAGCGTTGTTTGTCTTATGCCTCCCCAGGAACAGATAGACTTGTGAGTACAGTCTCTGTTCTCCCTCCTCACCCTCCCCTGATGAGCGCCGCACGCAAGCTGGCCTTAGCCCTGGCTGAATCGGCGCAGAGGGCCAGCGGCAACCCCCCGAGGAGACACAACTACACCCCTCCTCACCCCCTGATCCCCCCTAGACAGGACGCCGCTCCGCCCCACGGGATCGGCCAGGACAGACCCGCCAGGCCCTCCATGCTGGATCTCAAAGTGTACTTACAGGAGCACCGCGGCAACCAGTCGTCCGGACACAGCCCAGCCAAGAGCCGACGTTACCCCCCCCCTGTCCACTTCCTCCCCTCCCACCTGCGACCCGAGTTGGGACAGGCGCCCGACGGACAGGAGAGCTCGAGCAATTTCACACCTAACGTCAGCCCACTGGGATCAGGGAGTCTGGACGAAGGCAGGGACGATTTGCGGCTCGAGGAGTCGCCAATAGAACCCACCTATCAGAGCGTAGGAGTTTCCACGCCTACCCAGCCTGTCTGTCCTACGCAAAGCCCCCTGACCTCCCCTGTTTATGTGAACACCGACTCTATAAATGTCTTCAACTTCCGAGCAGTCCTCGCAGAAACCTCTATGCCGACTTCTATCGAGCAGGTCCTTCCGCGCCCACTCCATGGCCAGTACAGCGCAGAGGAGGACAGCGCTGATGACTATGGTTACCTTATTCAAGCGCGCCATATGCCCCGCTGCCCCCCGCCTGATGCTTTGCCAATTCATTTGCAAAAAAGCATATACCGGCAGTCCTCCGAGGGCCACTACGGCGCTTTAGCTCCCAGATACCCTTTGTCACCTCAGAACCGGTGTAGCTATAAAGACGAGCACGTGTTAAGTGGTTTTCATAGGTCAAACAGCCAGCAGCAAAGATCGGACACCAGAGAGGTCGGGCACCCTGCAATCAGGAGGGCTAGATCCTTCCACGCACCTCAGATCAGCCACTATGAGTTAGCCGAGGCTGACATTATGCCTCCGGACACTATGTTTTATGTGGAAGGATCCTCAAACCAAGACGCGTTCTATTCTAGACTGCTGGACACCGGGCGTCACCCTCCCTCCCATTTGGAGAGTGACCAGCGATACCAGTGCTATCAAGGAGACAATTCTCAATACTATGCTGAGCCCTGCCAACCCAGTGGTGTTCGCCACAGCCAGTCCTATACGTTACACTCAACCAGAGAAAGTGGACAGTCCGACTACTACGCTCAACCAGTCAACAGGGAGCTTTTTATTGAGCGGGACACTGTCGTCTATGAAGCTCGAGATGCAGAGGTGTATGAGAGGGTAGTGTATCAGCCATATAGTCGAGGCAAGTGCAAAATTACAGAGTCACCCTACGACAGTCCAGGCTCCAGAAATAGAGATATTATGCACACCCGCAGCAAGTCCGACCCGGGAAATGCCTACCTGCTTTGTGCCGGTAGAAAAGAAAGCGTCCCAGCTACCTCCCCAACGTCTCCCCTATCCCAGCAAAGCGAGCCAGAGGTCGGCAAACACCAAATCCGTTATCGCCCCAGTTTGGAGCCAGGAAAAACCAGGCGGATTCATATTAAAGAGAGCTCTTCTCAACAGCTCCATAAAGTCCCTTCGCTCCCAGAAAGGGCTTGTCCTAACCTCAGAAACATCGAGCACAAAAGCCATGTACAAGGTTACGAGCAGGATCCCCTCATGATAGCTAAAGCTGCCAGCTACTCTGGCATTTTGAAACCTGGAATTCTCCGACGACCCGGCAGATCACAGAGCACCCGGGAAAACCGTCCGCATCACTACCAGGTCAAATCCCCCCTAGAGCCAGAGCACCCGGGATCTTTCTCTCAATCCGGCAGGAGGACTCAAAGCTATAAAGTTAGGCCCACACAGCATGACTTTACAGAGGGATATTATGCTGCTCCGAGATCAAAACCTACGAGATCGAATAAGGCCGTGGCCGGGTTTACACAGGGTCAAAGTTGCATTTCTCCGAACAGACACAGACTTCTGTCCAAGGCGCTGGGCCGGGAGGGGTTTTACCAGGCCGCGTTCAGATCAGAAGGCGGAGTCTACGATTGATTTTAATGTAACGTTTTACTTTTGTTCCATGTCGCGGCCAAAGGACATGAGCACTTTATCCTCTGCCAGACCAATAGACTGTTGTTTTCATTCGACCCGCGGGATAGTTGTTTGAATAGGTTGTTTTCATAATGTTGAACGAGTTCGGGGCAACAATTTTGGCATAGCTTACGGCGGAGAGATCACTGATATTCATTTGCCTAACCACATGAAACAAAAGAAACTGCCACCGAAATGTACGAAAAGGGAGTTTTACTTGAACACTTTAGCACACAGAGTCATAAAGGAATTGCTGTGATCTTCGAGCGAAAGGATATTCAGCCATAAATTATATCAAGACAGATTAACTTGTGGACATAATTGCGAAGGAGAGTAAGGTCACGACCCCCAAAACATCAACGCAAACAACCCCCACAGTAAAATGTACAAAGTGCTTTTTTCATATTTCAAGGGTCAAAACATTTCAAATCTGGTTTAATTATATTCTTACATGTTTATTTTGTTATTTGATGTCATTTACTTATATATAAACAGTTTTAAATGACAAAATACATGAAGACATTGTCATCACTGTATTTTTCTACGGGAAGGGACCTTCAATATTCTATAGACCTTTTCATTGTTTGTCAACATTCGAGGCGGAAAGCTAGATCGATATCTATTTCCATTGTAGCTGTTGCCATAGTAACGATAAACAAACGTCTAGCTGTTGTTGGGAATATCAGATAAAACCTTATTTTGTCGTCTCAAATGTCGTTCCTCTTGTTCTTGCGTCTTAAGCCGCAACAGGACCACATTTTGTAGTTGTAGTTTTACACTTATAATCGCTAGTTTTGGTTTAATCTTGTTTCTCTTGCTCACTTCCTGCCTCCAGCTGATGTCACTGATGATGTAAGCAGCGAAAGGGTCTTTAGTGATTTACATATAAGTGCTTAATATCAAGTCAACGTGTTGTGAGGGACCACCAAAATGTTTTGACACGTAAGGGCCAGGATCTCATGCTACTCCCCTGCCAACTGCTAACAAAAACTACATCTAGGTTGAACATTTGTGGCTTTTATCTTCTTTTTTTTTAATTGTGAAATTGTACCTATGGAAACAACCTATTCGGGGTGCTGCTAACAACCTAAATATCGCCAGCATCTGTGAACGTGTCAAACAGTGCAATGTAAGAATATACTTTATAAGGGAACAAATCCATCACGCCAATAATCTATTATGGGAAATGTATTTTAAACATGGAAGTTCAGTAACAACTTGTTATTTTGGATATTTTTAAGAATGTGTATAAATAGTTCATTTGAATGCTTTGAGGAGTATTTGTATAATAACACAGCTAACGTGTGCCCAATGTACTGTACACCGTTTTTCTCTTTTCTTTCTCGTTTTTCCGGTCTGCTTTAAGACTTCCACATGCACTTTGGAGGACAGCTGTATATTGTCTTAACACGTTGAAGATATATATATAAGTCGATGCAGTATATTTTTATTTGTACAAACAACTGGCTTTAAAAAACATTGCAAAATCCTCCGTACGCACTTTTTGGGAAAGACCTCATGACTTTACAAATGCAAGTATGTTTTGCTCGAAGCTTCCACGTGGAGATATGCTATAGTATAACGCTCATTTGTGAGAAAAATAATGCATTTTGTAATATCGTGTGACATTGTGGTTTTGTCACAGTCAGATTGAAAAATTATATATTTTACTCTTTTAGGAACCTTTTAAAAATGGTGTTTTAAATGCTTTGTGTGTTGTTTCGAGATGCCACTTTCAATGATCATCAGACGTGTAAAATATTCCGTGAAGACATGCTCAGTTCGTCTTAAAAATAAATATATCTCTTATGAATTAAAATGTGGTCCTTTTTGCATCCATTCAGACGCCCATCATGCCGCGTGAACACTAGGTGGCAGTATAGCACCGTCGTGTGATGAAGAAGAGCGCGTGTCTTTGAAGATCATAGGCTTTTACTCCGGGTTTGATCTTAGCGACTTCTGACGTTACTTATAAGGGTTGTTCTGGGATGACTTTCATGATCTGGCTATGGCTAAGAAAGAGGAGTTGATCAAGGAAATGCATTTTCCACGTTATTAAAAATGACTCTTTATTGAGTGAAATTACAATTTTGGCTTTCAACTTAATTCTTTTTTAGCATCAAACATGTTATTCTAGTAGTTTTCATACTGGGAAAGATTTGCTATTTTAATTAGTACATTCCCCTTGCAGCTACAAATAGTTGCAACTAATGAATTCCTCTTTGTTGACCAACATTAATATATTCAATTTTCATCACAAATGTTTACCAAAGAGTTCGTTATTCAGGACATTTGTAAGATGATTTGCCCCACCAACACTACCCATAATGCTTTAGGAATAGCAGTTTTGACATAATTTAGCAGAGAAGGCCCTTCAGAAAGGCACATCCAGGCTGCCCTTCATTCACACAAGACTAAAGAGCTGCTTCTGTGCTGAAATCCCATTAGTGGAGTTTGCGGGCTCCGGGCAGTGTCTCTTGGCAGCTCTGTAGTAGTGCTCCATTGTTTATTCATTGGCACATTGGCATTCAAACTGCCTCCTCACTGTTCTTTCTCATAACCAACAAGTTGCAATTTTGATGCATCTGAAGGCAAATTATTTATGGGAGACCGGACCCGTGGAAAGAGAACAGCCCTCAGTAAAAATGGTTTATGTTGAGTGCAATCCTATAGCTATTGAAAAGTGTCCGATCCTTGTGAGATACCTATGTATTATTCAGCTTTTTTCACAGAAACACTCTTGCTTGTGATGCATTTGAGACATCCTGCCTTTCACCAGCTGGTTATAGAAGCCTCCATTTTAGAAAGCCAATTCACGAGAAGAAGAAGAGGTGCTGTGTAAAATGTAAATCTAAACTTTAGTCGGTGGTTTTGATTTGAATAAAATGTTCATGACGTAACCTTCCAAAGTATACTGACAGTTTTGTGAAAAATATGAGCTACAAGTGCCAAAATCTTTTCCCCATTTTTCTCTTTTTTACTTTTTTCTTTCAGCACAGCAATAAATAGCTGTATTTTCAATCATTGGAACCACTTCAAAGAGTGCACCAAGCTAAGAAAAGCCAGTGAAATATATTTAGTTTTGGGAATATGTAACATTCGTTTTTTGCTTCCAGATTGAGTACAACCATCTCCACTTACTAACATGAGACACTGCAGGAAAAACTATTTTCAAAAATTTTACAATAAAGAGTGTAATTATGGCACTGATTCAATGTTTCTCCATAAAACCAGGGCCGGCCCAAAAATTCACGGGGCCCTAAGGAGAATTATGTCTCGGGGCCCTCACAATTTTAATTTCTGACAAATATTCAATTCTCCCACCCTTCAGCTTGTCTATGTTTGTGAAAGAACGTGAACTACACTGCAAAAAGAAACCTAGAAATTTGTGAAATCTTTCTTTAAATTTGTATTTGCCCTATTGAGAAAAAAAAAATCTAATCACACTCATAATTAGACGAAAACAATATTAATTTACTTGAAATGGGAATGTTTGTTGATGTGTTTTCTTAAATTAAATGCAAATTTCTTGAAATTAGCTGTGGCTTTGTTTCAATAAAGCTCCAAAGATTTATTTCCATCCAGTGTGGCATTCATTTTCCACTACGATCTTGTATTGATGATGGAAGAGTGTGAACACTGAGCAAAGCCTTCTCCAGCACATCCCAACTATTCTCAGTGGAGTTAAGGATATTGTGGTGGACAATCCATGTGTGAAAATGACCATTCACACTCCTGAACCACTCTTGCACCATATGAGCCTGATCCTGGGATTGTCATCTTGGAATATGCCTGTGCCATCAGGGAAGAAGAAATCCATTGATGGAATCATGAATAATAATTCAGGATGTTCATGTTTCAGCTGATCTCATTCTTTGGGCATATTGTGTTGCTGAACCTAAAACTGACAAACTGCATCAACCCCAGTTCAGTTGCTTAGTTAAATCCAGCTGCTGGCTTTATTTTTGGCCAGGCAGTGTATATTTTTAAGAAAATTCTACCACCGGCATTTCTAGATTTCTTTTTGCAGTGCAGTTAGTTTGAGGAGACATTCGACGTCATACAGATTTATAAGATAAGATTAGATAAGATGGTCCTTTATTGATCTCACAATGGAGAAATTCACTTGTTGTAACAGCTCTTAGGACAGGATCACACGGGGGGTGCAAAAAGTCAGGAAGAATGTGGCGTCAAGAAGAAAAATAGTTTGCAGGCAATAAAAATGAAAATACAGTGGAAAATTTAAAAACTATAATAAAATAAACGTCTCTTAGCATCTACCAAAAAATGCATAATGAAGAAGAAAAAAACATATATAAGTCGCACTGGAGTATAAGTCGCATTTTTGGAGGGGGAATTTATTTTACAACATCTGAGACCAAGAACAGACATTTCATCTTGAAAGACAAGTTACAATAA
>OMNZ01016098.1:6057-25285 GCA_900303255.1 Lesueurigobius sanzi
AAACTCATAATGTGTAAAAGCTCAGTTTTAGTTGTAATTTTTCTAAGTTAGTTCCACTTTAGAATTATTATTATTATTTTTTTATTATTGCACAATCAAAGTGTAAAAAACTTGCGGATTCAGCAATATTTTACATTAACAGGAACGTAATTGAAAATGAAATAGAAAAATCCCTATTCCACTACTGTTAAAGAGGACAAACACAGACAAATGACTGGCCGCTTAATCTGCGATGCTGTTTTGTTTGGTGGAGCATAATCAAGTCTTATGCTTTTAAACATAAGCACATCTCTGTTTACTGTGGGTCCAGGGAAAGGTCAGTGCAGTGTGGGCCAACTCAGATATGACCAGGAAAAGGTCATCTGGAAGGAGATGTATTTTGTTTTGTCAAAGTGTACTTTCTAAGTCTGTGGATTTCCTATTTAAAAATATAGTTTTTCTTTTCTCCCCTCTAGGCGCTCTGACCCAGAGCCAGATTCACCCTCTGCTGGGCTCCCTGCCTCTGCCAGGACGATCCCTTCAGCCCCAAACACAACTGGAACACTTCCTGCCGCTCAGGGTCAATGGCACCTCACCTCTCAACATCTTCCCCAACTTCAACACGGTAATATGCACCACTATGTCCACGATCCATGGCTCGTATTAAAAAATATTTAAAAAATCCTCGAAATGAGCCGCATAACAGGGAAAAGTCATGTGATTGAAACCCATGGATAAATACCCACATATTATGCATTCGACCTCATAATTACCACTTGATAAGGATTGTGCTGAAATACTTTGCTGTCCACTAATTATGACAAACCCTGATCAATTATGTTATAACATTTAGACTTCTATATTATTGTCAAACTAGTTAGTGTAGCTTTATCAGCTGTAATTAAAGACTTGCATAATGTTAAAGACCCGGACTGTAGGCTGCTTAATCTTCTGTTTATAAGCCGTAAAATAGGAAAAGTGGTCTACACTCATGTCTAATGTTTTTATAAGCAAAAACATATTGCTAGTTTCCAGTGGTCAAATCTTTAAACCTAAACTTATCTACCTGAAAATAGAAAAGGGATCCATTATTCAATTATTTAGATTAATTATTATTATCATTCAAACTGAAATGTAATACACTGGTACATGGTTCCTTGCATGTGAGCTGCCGCTCCTAATATCAATCTTATTTTAACTTGGCTTCATTAGTTAACACCTCTTAATGAGACGAGGCACTCAGTCAGACGAGGCTAAAAGTGTCACTCATGCTCTGGGACCAGATTCCTGTCTGGGCCCTAAAGCTCAGGTCAGGGCCCCGAGCCGCAGCTGCACAAACTGACCATGACTGATTACACGTGATATTTACCTACATATTTGTGTCCATCTAATCAGTCTATACGTACATGCTTTACGTGTCGTACAATTGACAATAAAGATGATTCAATACATACATCGAGAAGTAGAAAACAATGTTGTAGCTTGATGGATGCTTCTAGATGTTTAACCAGGCATTATTTATTTGTTTGTTTGTTTTTCAGATGGACCCGGTGCAGAAGGCTGTAATCAACCACACCTTTGGCTCTGCTCCGCCCAAAAAGAAGCCGATCATCTCGTGTAACATCTGCCATCTGAGGTTCAACTCCACTGTAAGTCACTGTGTTCTCGATGTAGAGCAGGTTTGTCCTCAACAAGAATGCAATGAATACAAAACAGCACATTTTCTTCTTTTCCCACTTTAAAAATTCACTGAGCAGCTCTTTCTGTAGAGTTTATTTATTTGCATTTATATTGTTACAACAAACCCTGTGGAATAAAGATTCACTGGGCCTGCAGTAACTTCCTGTTTCTCCACTTTGTGTGTGGGCGATTGGATGATCTTCACTCATGTTTAAGCAGTACATGGATAGCTAAAGTTTGTCTTCCTCCCTCTGTGCTACTGCCGCTGACAGGAGAGTACCAAGAGAAGGATGCCAGGCAGGTACCAAGTCCCAGCAGGGGGCAGCACTGATCCACTATGAACCCAATTAAAGAAATAGTTGTGACTGTCAAAAGTCTGTTTGGATCTAAACTCTGAGCATGTGTCATGTGACGGGTTTCAAGCAAATAGGAACAAGTGTGTGGAGGTTTGAATGATGAGGAATCTGATCAGCATAGTAATATCATGGAAATATCATGGTAACTAGCTATGAATAGTAAGGGATAATTAATGTACTGTTTCCATATTATTACATTTCTGCTCATTTATTGTCTTTCTACTGCGTTAAGGTTATGATTAATCATATATGACACAAAGCAGAGTAACAGTGCTTTACAATTGGTTTTACAATTGCAGACATCAACAAACACTTTTATCAAACAGAAAAACATGAGGTACGGACATAAAAACTCAAGTAACCTTTTAAAAAATATGAATAAATAATTAATCAATTCAACAAGTATATATTTTCTTTAGTGCTTTGTTTTTTAGCAGTGTTTTGAGACTTAGCTGTGATTGGCTAAAACGAGGAGATCCAATCAGCTATAAATGTCCCTCTAAATCGTCTGTCCTCTTCACAAACAATTTCAACTGGAGCCTTTTCAGAAATGTTATGACATTTGCCTTGTAACATGTACTCAGACCGCTGAGAACCAATGCTATGAAATAAACTTACCAATTATTCTCTGGAGAGTGCATTGTGTAATGAACTGCACAGTGACGACGCAATGGTCCACATGGATGGAGCATAGACAGAATTACAATTATTTATAATTATGTCCTTTATTACCTGTAAGCAATGTCTTCTGAATGGTCTAAAGTCCAACATGGAAGAATGAGTGTGAGCGAATCCCTGACACTATGGCACTAATGCTGGGTTTAAGCACAAACGTCCGGAGGAGTTGAACTATTCCTTTAATGCAGCTGAACTCACTGAGCAGCATGAGAGATTCAGGCCTGGAGGAGCTGCGTGCCTGTATGAGGACAGTGCTGTTTGTGTATGCAGAGCTCAGTGGTGTTCCAACGCACAGACGCTTGAATCAAGGTCGGCGCCGGCTGAACGGCTCCGACAGCTCTGTGTTTCCAACGTCCCGTACATTGACTTCACTTTATTACGGTGGAACATCACATACTACGCTGATAGTATGGGGCCGACTCCGAAGTGAATCACGCTGAATGCTTAGTGTGCACTGACATTCAACGTGGCCAAAGGCGCTGCGCACCCTTTAGCCTCTTTGACATGTGACCTGTGGGCGGAGCTTGGTGTCTCCGCGATGCAGCACACAGATATCACCTCTACACCTTTGAGTTTGAATATGCAAATGCTGTGTACCCAAAGATGATAATTTGAGCAACGGCAAATTATCCAATGTGTGTGTGTGAAGACTGCCTTGAGTCGTATCTGTTTTTATACACGGTTTCATTCTTTTTGTGCAACAATGTGGCTTTGAGATACCCGGTTTGGTGTGTAAAGTGCTTTTGTGTTTGCAGTTTTAGATGTTTGCTTAGAGTCACCTGTCACTGTGTTAGGTTTGGTAGACATTTGAGTACTGCAGGGCTGCGCAATTGATCAAACTGCAATTCAAACAGCTGGAAATTAGCAAAGAACAAACAAAACCTCTAAAATTCTGTTCAGAAATGCATGTGATTCTTGTATCAGTTTAGCAGTTCATCTTCTCTCAAATGCTAATGCTTTTGGAAATGTTTAAAATCTCTAAAGGAATAGTCTTCCTTTTCTACTTAAAAGCCGTGGAGAGCCGTTTCAGACCCCCAGATTTGCATGCCAGTCTTGTTTTTCTGCCTCAAATGTGCTCCCGCTCGGAGTAAATCGCTGAGACTGTGTGTAGCCTCCGAACACAGCGGCCATTCAGTGTCAGGACGAATCAGTGCAGAGGGGCCCACGCCGCCCCGAGAGCTGCTCCGAGGAAGCCACGACTCAAACGAGATCTGGAACTCTCTTGTGCACACATTCAGTGATCAAAACCATGACGTGAATGTCCAACCCGCTCCAATTTTGGGTAATATTTCCGCTAATTCAAGAGGTGGCAAGTGAAGAGGGAGCGAGTGAAGGGCTGAGAAACTAAGCAATGTATTAAGTGACTTTCTGCTAGTGAAAGAAGTAAACATGGGACACAAATTGGCTGTAAATGTTTCCACGCTTTAAATTTAGAATTTGAATACAGCGTTGCCCTACAGCTGGATTAGTTGCTGTATGTGTTCTCCTAAATGAGCTACTGCAGCCATGTCATGTATTTTTCTTTACCTAAAATGGACAGTGCCGCCAATATGGAAACGATAAGCAATTTTAATCCCTTTGGCACTTTTTAATACAAAGAAATAATGAATGTGGACAAACTATGGCCCAGGAGCAGCCTGTTTCATTCCGTAATCTGACTGACCAACATAATAGATCAGCTCTGAGAGTAACCAGCATCCCAACAAACGATGAGTTGTCTAAAATGAGTCCCCAAGATGACTGTTCTTCTTGATGAAAATAAAAGGTAATACATAACAGCTGCTTTTTTATCTTATTTTTCATTTTTGTAGTTAAATATATTACACTACAGTAAACTATTTGTTTGAACTTTTCCAAACTGTATGGCCCTTAGGTCAAAAGGTTTGCCCATACCTGCTCTAAATGAATCTTCAACAACAAAATAATTAGTATTACATTATATATGAAATCTAGTCTTCTCTTAATTTCTTAAAATGACTAAATGTGAATAGTCTTGAAGTTGAAATGTATTATGAATGCATATAATTGAGCCTGTATACTCAAATGCAAAAATGAATGAATGAATTAAAATGTGGACAATTGAGATGAGGGGAGAAGGGGCTTTCAGGTCCAATCAGGAGGGGGGGGGGGGGCTAGATCATTTGGTTTTAAAAAATGTTTCTCTCCTCATTTTGAGCACGTGGGATCATTACTCTAACATCCTCCTTCCAGCTGTTTCCAGCCTCTGTAACCATCCGTGTCGCACTTGTATCATTGTAGACCCAGGCCGAGGCTCACTACAAGGGCCACAAACACGCTCGAAAACTCAAGGCCCTGGAGACGCAGAGGAACCGGCAGAAAAACTCCTCCGTGTCTTCGCCCAAAGAGCGCGAGAAAGAGAAGGAGCGTGAACCATCGGACTCCAACATGGCAGACTCCACAGGTACATCCTCTCATGCTCACAGTGAAAGCTGCTAGTTGCCACTCAGATGGATAATTGCCAACTATTACCTGTCCTGCCATCAGCGCTTCTGTCACATACGCAATTAAATCTCATCAAGACCAGACCTTCAGGAAGATGAGCACTTTGTAACAACCTAAATACAGTCTCCAGGGAAAGATGCAGAGGCCACACTTTGATGGAATTCAATTGGTGCGTTCAGTGAGAAACTGATCTGCTCTGGATTTAATGTGGAAGCAACAAATCAGCACAAATTCATCAATGTTTGTAACATACTAACGCATTACTTCAGGATATAAGGACCACTGTAGACGCACATTTGATCTGATCCATGTTTGAGCAGCAACTGTGAGATTTTCACCCCTTTAAATCATGAAAAACTCAAACACACTGTTAAAGGGCTGAAGCGCCACCCACAGGCCTGAAGGAAAAGTGCCTTTAGCTCTTTTATTTCATTGTTGTTTATATACTTGATTTTATTCTACAATATCAATCTTTTACAACTTTTATATTCCTTTTTGTTACATTTTCACATTTTATAATAAGCCATTCAAATTAAATTAAATCTAAGTAACTATACACAAAAGAGAAACATTTACAGCCAACACTAAACAAAACCAGTACATAAAACAAAACAGAAGTGTCCAGGAGTCATTCGGTGTCCTTATGTATTTATGTATTCCACACTGCAGCCTTTAGTACAGATGAATGGAAATTTGAAATGCTGAAGAAACCGGACAAAAACAATACAACATTATAGAAATACGAAATATCATATATTAGATCAGAACTGGAAAGGCGACCCCACTTGAATAAAGGACTTTTAATTTACCAGCAGAGTGCCTCGGATCTGTCATTTGCCCTTTTATTGGCACTTGTAATCTGTTTTTGATCACCTAGGGCAGGGGTCGGGAACCTTTTTAGCAAAAAGAGCCAAAAAAATCACAGATATTAACATTTATTTCCGTGAGAGCCAAAAAAAAAAGATTTGTTTTACTATGATTGGACAATGCACAGGTGGAGAAGAATGGTAACTTATGACCAACATTGGATTGAATGCATTTGGACCATAATACCTTGCTCTGGATCTATAGCTGCAATCTTCAGGAGAACCCTAAACAAGATTTTTTTTTATTACTATGAAATGTAACCCCTATTACTCATTGTGTTAAGAAATGCCAGCTAAGATTTATCTGAGAGCCACATGAAGTCATCAAAAGAGCCACATCTGACTCCTGAGCCATAGGTTCCCTTCCCCTGACCTAGGGCCTCTTTCGTATTTGTTTGGATAATATATTAGATATCAGAAATAGAAACCTAGATGTCCTGTGTTTATTAATAACACTGTAATTTATTATTATAACTTGTTCTTTTCAATTGTTCAGAAATATGCAGTTATGGATTTAGTCATTGTTTTGTCATTGTATAATAGTATACTGTAGTGCAAGATAGCGAGCACTGAATATGAAATGATATATGTTGTTCCCTTACTCAGCGTTTCTGTCAAAAAGCCGCTCTCTTCTTCTCCAGTGTTTTTACCGCATTGATTTTGCCGCCGCCGTTTTCCCTCGGCACCTATCAATTTCCCTGTAAACTCATAATGATGAGCTCGTTACACGCCGGCGTTGCCATGGCCGTTGATTGATGGTGACAGAGAGAGGCTCGGCGACGGAGACGTTTGCCACGACGCCGGAAAAGGACAGGGAGCGAGGGGCGCAGACAGACGGCGCAACGCAAGACGGAAGAGAGGAAAGAAAGAGAGATAACTCCAGACGAGGATGAGGGGAAGTGTAATGACGCAGATTGATGCTTCAAATAAATAGAGCAAGAAGTGGCAGGAAAACAAATGAGGCATGTGCTGCTTCATAATGTCTCCGTAATGTGTTGCAGCATTGACGTATCGGACACAGTTATCGGACAGTGGCGCCTCCGTTTTTAGTGAAATATCAGACTGTCCCTCATCTAATATTTTAGACGCGGAACAGATTAGGTAAAAGTAAAATAAAGAGTGGCTGCTCATTTTTCTTTTTCAGAGATATTGAGTATGAGAAATGTCTGGCAGTGGCATGTTAAGCCTTAAAGGACCTGACTTTTTGTTTACAAATAATGAAAGAGGAAGCAAAGCAATTTAAATTTAGTTGTTTCCAAACTCATCCATTTTCATAACACATTTGCTGACTAAAACTAGCCTGTAAGCACAGTTTTTTTTTTCCACAAATGCCTGAGTTTACAATATACTGGAGGAGGACAAAACTAATTTCGTTCCACTACTGGAAAACATCAAGTATATTTAAGTTGCAAGAGGTTCAATTATTTGATTTGATTATTTTAGAATCAATTATTTGTTTTGGATATGTTTTGTATTGAGATTATAGAGCAGATCTAGAGCTGGAACATTCACTCCCAGACTGGACTGATCATTTATTTTCCCATTTAGAGCTTGTTCTGAAAACATCTCGAGTACTACTTCATGTCTGGAGAAGAAGTCCTTTAATGTCAGAATATGGCTCTTCTGATCTGGATGTCAATTGTAAACCATTATGATTCCTTTGTGTATTTTCAGGCCAGAGCACCTCTGAACCGTCCCAGCCTGACTCAGACTCTGGGACAGGTGGCCCTGTGTTACCTGCTCCGGCCCAGCGGTCCTCCTCCTGTTCGGACTCTCCTGAACACTCCCCGCAGGTTTCCCCGGACCCGCAGCTCTCGGATCTTGCCCTGGACAGCCCATGTGTGGTGGAGGAGGTGTGCAGCTCGGAGCCCAGTGCAACCTCTGAGTCCCAGGACAGCCCGATGGAAGAGACTGAAACAACTGCAAAGATGGAGGACAAAGAGGAGAAAGAGGCCAAGTGCAGCAAGAAAACTCTGCACTGTCCCACCTGCAAAGTGACCGTCAACTCCAACTCACAGCTGGAGGCGCACTGCAGTGGTACGCTCTTCACATACTTCTTGAATTTTAATCAGAAACACATTAAAGTGCAAATTTCAATATCATTTTCTTGTTTCCTCAAGGTGTTGTGTACATGTGTAATAAAATGAAAAACAATTTTGCAAGAAACTGGGATTTAACAAATGCCAAATTGCCAGTAGCTGCTGGAACATTTTGAGGGTGGAGTTGTATCTGAGCAGCGTGGCTGTAAATGGTCACATTTATGTAGCGCATTTCCACCTACTTTAGGCTCAAAGCGCTTTACTGTGTGATTAGAAATTCTAAAAGACGCAACTGTTCTTAACACAGTAACAAAAAATCTGAAACAAATAAGTCTCGTATTGTAAGCGTGTACATACTATAAACATCCAGAGTCAGTCAATGATAGTTTAATAATGTCTTTACTATCCCCTGTTCAAACCAGGGTCACTGCCAGCCATTTCTGATGCTCAAGGCAGAAGTCTTTGGTGGTGGGTGAGGGGGGGTTAGCCTGTTAAAGGGGGTATTCTGCTTTTTGCAGTATTCGGGAATAATCTCAAACACATATTGATCATTATCTTACACTTTGTTGGTTAGAAAATGTTATATTGATTTAAAATGAACATTTTCTCTCTCACCTGTATTCCCGGGTTCTTAAGCCCCCCCCCCCCCTTCATTGCTGAGCTGTTGTCAATAAGTGTCTCCAGCTATGTTTGGATGGAACAACACAGTAACATGGTAAAAAGCTCAAATCAGGTTAAACTCTGCAATAGTTGAACCTGACTTTCTCTGCTCTGTCATGCATCTTCACTCTCTTCTCTCGCGTGGCTTTTTCTGAAATGAACTAGCTTACACTTATTTTCCCAGGTTCCAAACACAAACAGATGGTGGACGGCCATAGCAGCAGTCACCCCCAGCGCAGAATAAAGATGGCGTCGTCCCCGCGGCCCACCTGTCGCATCAAACCGCGCCTTGGCAGCAAGACGCGGGCCATGGTGAGCGTGAGCAGCCAGCCCTTCCACTGTGAGCTCTGCCAGGTGTCTGTCAACTCTGAGACTCAGCTCAAACAGGTACAGTATGTGGCTCCACGGACCAAGTTAATCCAAATGAGAGAATATGTCACCGAGGGACTGGCATTAGTGACTCTTTAACATGAACCAATCATTCCCGACTTCAATTTTACATAGAAGTACTGAACTCAGGAAATAACATTGTCTACCCACAATGCACAACACGAGTTGTTTCAGGGTCCAGAGTTAAAAAGTGGTCTCACAGTCGGCTTGAATGGCTTTTCTTAAAGCTTGAGCCTTTGCAACATTTGGAACATTTCAGCCTGGCTTCTTAAAATAAATACAATTAAAATTCCCATTAAATTGGCCTTGCAGTGCTGTTATTATTTATAGTTTGTAAAAGTACTGTTACTGCAAAATAATATTCTCAAGTTACTCAAATAAAGTAAGTCTACTAGGATATTTAAAAATTGTTACGTTTTCAGGAATAAAGTAAATAGCTCTGCTATTGCTTTGCTATGACACCAGTGTATTTGAATGTGATTATTTAGTTTCTCTCTTGCCTCGTCTGCGACTGTAAAAACACTGCTACAGTGGTTTCAGCCTGAGAGGCGGCCGTGGGAACAACAAGGTCTTAGGCCTTTGTCAGAAAATGACTTTTGATTTAACTGCTGTAACTCAATCTTATGATCAATGCTTTTGATTTATTTATTTTGAGTTCAAGTACATTACTTCAGATGCACATACCATTCGCATACTGTATGTGCAGCATTTGCAACATGTTCAAATATTTTGTGATTTACATCAAATAGTAACTCTTGTCTTGTATGATCCATGCTTAAATCAATATAATTTGTGGAGGAAATATTGCATTTTGAGTCGCAGATGTCGGGATATGTTGAAAGAGGGTTACTAATCCTGATCATACTTTTTATAGATGTTATTTAATAAAACTCAAATATCTAATGTGATCCTTGTCCTTTCAGCACATGAACAGCAGGAGACACAAAGAGCGTCTGGCCGGGAAACCTGTCAAGCCCAAGTTCACCCCTTATAATAAACTACAGCCCAGCGCTCTGTTAGCGGTGAGCATACACACACATTACACAAATACAAGTGCACACGAGGCACTGCCTAGAGACTGTCAACATATTAGCAAGTGTTTCATATAAATAAAAATAAAAGCCTGCTATTATTAAATTGCATTAGCAGCTGTTGTCTGTGTGACAATAACCAACTTAACTTTATATTTGGCCTCCAACCATGATATGACTTTATTGCTGATTAAAGCGGAAATAAAGTCCCTCACAGCACAAGAGAGTGTTTTTGTAGCCCCTTGACCATCCTGAAGATCATGTTATATAATTCATTCACAAAGGCAGGATTAGTTTGTTAAAACAGTGAGTGAATGAAATATAAAGCTGTGGGTTTTTAGTTTATTGTGGTTGACTTTGTTTGTCGGAGGGTCAGCTTTAATGATGTTTTTGAGTGGCCTAAGCCCCGGTGGTCTTTACTTGAGTGGTCACAGCACAGACCAGTGTTTGTCACATTGTGATCTGTCCACTGTCCACCAGTTTCTGCTGAAGTGAATATAATTGTGTTTTCCTTGTGTCCAGACTAAACTTGCCCTCCAGAAGCACCTGTCCAAGGCTCTTCCTGCGGGGTTCCTGACCAGCCCCTTAAACCCTGCGGCTGCCTTGTGCACTATGGCGACGGGACCCCTGGCTCTGCGTCTACCCCCTGGCCCCGCCGCCATCATTCAGGGGCCTCTGATCAGCCCCACGCTGTTCAGGCCGGCCCCGGGACCTCTGAGGGCTACACACGCCCCCATCATCTTCTCCCCTTACTAGCACAGCGCAAAGCATGGACTTCCAAGACCTCAATGGCCCTAAACTGAGCCAGTAATGGATAAACCCCGCACAGAGCGACCACTCGGTGTCATCAGGACACTATGCTCTGGCCTCTCTGCAACTTCGGGTCACACGGACAGTATGCACAATTCCCAGGAGTGGATTGAGATTTCAGTGAAGATGAGCCCTCATTCTTTGTTGGACCATTGCTCAGCTGTCATTAAAATATAGTTGTGTGCATGTACTCTGGGGTCTGGACCTCTCTGGAAGCCATAACATCTTTTCCATTTTATTTATAAGACTGTAGACTTGGATGTTGTATTAAGTGTTATTGCCAAAAAAAACTCTTTCTTTAAACCCTGTTAATCAAAGGCACATTTAAGAATATACCTCCATCTGTTGGAAATCCACCTGGAGCCACTTTTAAGAGACTGAAGATGAACTTAAAGCACATTGAAGCCAAACATGTCCATCTTGTCTGTTGTTGATGCGGTTTTGTGCATAACATGTATGTCTTTTCTGTGAAGTTAAGTGACAATCAGCAAGAATCCAACCAATGCCAAGAAAATTAACAGTAGGTTATAGTAGAACAACTATAGGAGTCTGTGCTGAATAGATTGAAATAAAGTAATTTATTTATAAAGAGAGGGAACATACGTTTCATTTGAACCTCATTCTCATTATCACTGATATTTTTATACATTTGTATTTAAGTGTGTTCTTACATTTCCATCTCACATTTGTGATGAGTCATTTTAAGCAATATGTATTTTAAGTGTTACTGGTTAAATAAATTATAAGTAAATATTTCACACTTGCAATAATGTAAATTATGACGTGATAAAATACTGTTATGCGTATAAATAAGTATAAATAGTTGTTTTTATACAAAAGTGTGCGGTCTTGTTTTTCAAATAATATTCACTAAATTAATAATTATTAGTAAAAAAATAACTTTGCTGTACATTTCGTCAAGGCTGCAGAGGAACGATAACTGCATGTTTTAAGTGAAGAAAGAGAGACATTATACATCTCTTTAGTGCAGGGGTTGGGAACCTTTTTAGCTAAAAGAGCCAAAAAGTTACATATATGAACAGTTATTTCCATGAGAGCCATACAATATTTTTTTTTACTTTGAATACAACTAAATGTGTGAATATTTAAACAAGAGAGTAATAAGTCTCAGAATTTTTTATACTGGAGTTATTCGATACATACTAGGGGTGTAACCGTTTAGTTATGGAGTAATAAATATTTATTATTAAGCAGTATTTACGATCTCTCTTTTTTAAGGATAAAAGAGGGAAAAAATTCCAATTTTCCAAAGCTGCTTAATGATAAAATGCCCGTGTCACAATACTAAACAAAATACAAAACCATGTGCCCCAAAGTGAACAGTCCACTTGCTAAGTTTCACTTTGACAGCCACAGAGCAGCCTTTGGTATTTGGACTGTTCCTGGACAACTTTATGTTTTTACATGTTGGAAACTTGGTTATGACCAACATCGGATTTTATGCATTTGGACCATAATACACTGCTCTGGATCTATAGCTGGATACACAACGTGGTCGTCTTCAGGAGAACCCTAAACAAGCCCACACTGATTTCTTTTTATTATGAAATGTAACCCCTATTACTTATTGTGTTAAGAAATGCAGCTAAGATTTATCTGAGAGCCACATGCAGTCATCAAAAGAGCCACATCTGGCTCCCGAGCCATAGGTTCCCTACCCCTGCTTTAGTGTGTTCCATGGTTGTTCCCGCGTTGCTCTTACGCCATCTAGTGGTGGTTTGAAAACTGGGTCAGGGACACACAAGTTCAGGTTGGTTCAGCTTGATATCACGTTTATTTGTAGTTCCTCTCCAAACAGCTATACTGTCTAACACTTTACCATATTCATACATACACACAAAATGAAAATAAAATACATTTCGATTCATTCACACTTAATGGATGAAAGACACGAGCACAAAGCATCAGCCGCAGGAGATTCTACCGGAAGTGACGTCACTCCCAGTCGTCCTTTCCAGAAAAAATGGCCGCTGTTGACATCGACGTACCGGTGGAAATAGATCCACAAATCCACAATACGCTCGATTTAGAACGGTAAATACTTCCCATTATTTGTTTATCAATGTTTTTTACCATTTCATGTGTATATTGTGTGTTTGTTTTAGCACTAGATTAACAGATCCGCGCGATAAGCTCCTCGAACACACATTCCGTAGCGTTAGCTGCTTCTGAATGCGCTCACACCGTCTGCGATATAAAACACATTTGACATTATATATTCGTGTATGTGTAGGATTATTGTTGTTCGGTGTGTTTTTCTTTCTTTTTTCGTCATCGAATGAAAAATGTGGGTTGTCAAAAAACACCCATACCATACTACTACTGACCTTCTACTTATGCCACCTCAACCAATGATTTCGATTAAAATTACGTAAGCTGTGTATTAGTGGCTCTGAAATATTGTTAAAACGGTTCTTCAAAGCCATCCGTGCTGTGGCCACACAATTTGTCTTCCAAATGAAGCTGATTGGGTCCAGAGAAACAACTTTTTGCGGTCGACTTGGCGATAGCTAATTTTTCTAGAAAGTTCCACAGAGCGGCTATATAAAAAAAATCATTCCTCAAGATCTCACCTCTCATATAAAATGAAACGAAACCGGTCAGGCCACATATACAGTGTTGCTCATGTTAGGCAATTCTTTTCCCAACCCAGGTCTAAACCAGGTCCCAATCCTACATTGTTTCCCCCCCAAATAAATCCATTGGGTATCACATAATATATTACGACCCTAAACTTAATTGTCGTGTGCTATACCATTTCCCCTCCTCCATCCGATACGATACTTGCGCTCAGAGTAGTCGCCGATACCGAGTTCTACTAGTCAGATACACTGCATGTGAATGAAAAGCCTGTAAGAAGATGCACATCTCTCATAATGCATATTGAATGTACCTATTCCGCCAATGTTCTGTTTCCACTCTAAAGATTAAATGGAGGCAAACACGGAAACCCAAATGTAATGCATATGCAGTGGTATTGGAAGGTTTAAGGTGGCCACACACTAGAGGATTTTTAATCTTTTGAGACTTAAGATCTGTGCAAAGACAACACACACTTAAAGACAGACATGAGGACACACATACACACACATGAGGAGTCCCACCACAGATCATGCCATGAGAGAAAGTTGTTATTGAGCCATGCCTCCTAAGACTAAAAATCTGGCTAAAAATCCTCTAGTTGTGTCCAGCTTTAGTGTCTGCAGAGCAAAAAAAAAAAACACAATATGGTATTGGAAAGGGTTATCATAGGTGGCTTTGGAGGGACAGTCTGCTGTGAAAACTTGACATATCATGACAAAAATAAGTTAAGGAACAGGGATATAGTTAAGGTTAGGGCTATGTTTAGGTAGGGCTGGGCGATATAATGATACAAATCGAATCGGGATCTGATCTCCATGATGATATGCCTTTTTGAAAACATCGTCATATCGTGATTCAGTGTTTTTTTTGTTTAATGCTGCTCTGAGCTCAAAAACTGACACTTTCTTCACACACTTCTCATACTGTCAGGATTAAACCACAACTAAATCAGTACAAAACTAGGTCTAAACCAGGTCTAAAATGAGACAAAATCACAGACTGAATCTGGATTAAACCAGGACTAAACCAAGAAGTAAACCAGAGTCTAAACCTAAATCAAGGTCTAAACCAGGGCCAAACTAAAAAGGACTAAAGGACCAAACTAAAAAGGACTAAACCCAGGACTAAACCAGGTCTAAACCAAAGGATTCAATCAGAAATAAAGCAAGAGAAAACTGGGTCTGAATCGGGTCTAAACCTGGACAATATTTAAACCAGGACTAAACCATGAGGGAAGCAGGTCAAAACTTTGGACTGAAACTTGGACTAAACCACTACAACACCAGGTCTAAATCCAAGAAGAAGCAGATGGCTTTAGTCACCTTTAAAAGACAATATACACATCAATTGTGATAAAATCGTGATTCAAACTAAAGAAAATTGTGATGAGGTTTTTTGGATATCACCCAGCCCTATGTTTAGGTATATTTTCAGACAAAGCAATTCGGTTCAGATACTCTAATACCGATACCTTGGTGGTATCGGCATGTAATCCAGTACCAGTATTGGTATTGGAGCATCCCTACTTAACTGTGCAGGGGAGATAAAAAGGATAGAAGACAATGTAATAATGACATTATTGATTTGACTTTTGTAACAAATAAAATGAAAAAATCATATCATATTATTAAATAAAAAAATACAATCAAATTTAGCTATGACCAGGATGTAATGATCTCCTGGTTGTGACTTACTACGATGAAGACTTTCTGAATGACTGAGAGCCTTCATGAAACAAACTTACGCCCAGAGCTTATTAAAGGCTGTTGCAGGTGAATTTCTCTGCTATGTTTAGTAGCGGAGCTGCCAGCGGAACAGTTTGTACCACACTGCACTGCCCCAGTTTCTAAAAACACAAAAGAAAAACATTTGAATATTCAAATAAAAACACTTAGGATTTATAATTTCTCTGAACATAGCGCTCATGTGTTCATATCTTCCATCTATTCTCAGGCAAGCTGAAGGCTTCAAAGAACAAGGAAATGCTTTTTACAGCAACAAGGATTACTCCGAAGCTTTCAACTACTACACCAAGGCCATTGGTACGGTTCTATCTGCAGTTGTTTCAACATTACCAGTAACTTGAATGAATTCTAATAAGTTCTTTCTCCTCGTAGATGCTTCTCCCAAAAATGCCAGTTATTACGGGAACAGAGCGGCCACCCTAATGATGCTGTGCCGCTTTCGGGAGGCATTAGAAGACTCTCAGCAAGCGGTACGGCTGGACGATTGTTTTATGAAGGTAAGTTTTGACTATGTTTTTAGTTTAGTAGTTGAGTGAAGTGTGGTACAAAGAGTTGTACTGAGAGTTCACCTCATAAGTTAGAGCCTGTGTCTCATCGTAGTCTGTTCAAAGATGTCCTGCAGCATGGTCGAGGTAGTGAACATCTCTGAATTTGTCTTCTATTTCTAACAGTACATTTCTACATGCTGCACAGTGGGTTTTAATCAATCAATTTGGTTTTGTAACGCCCAATATCACAACAGGACTAGTCTCAGAGGTCGGTACAAACACAAAGCGGATCAATATCAAACATCAAACAAATGAAATGTCAGCTTAGAGCATCCCACATCCTTAGACCCTCCCCCCGCGGCAAGGAACAACTCCGAGAACCACGAATAATAATTACCATTCGCCCTACACAAAACTGCTACATGACAAAAGTTGCTCTCGCCTCGTTGCCACAGGGTCATCTCCGTGAGGGCAAGTGCCATCTGTCTTTAGGAAATGCCATGGCAGCTTCTCGCTCCTTTCAGAAAGTCCTAGAGCTGGAGCCAAGCAACAGAGATGCCCAACATGAGGTGATTTTTATACTGCATAGCCATGGCAACATCAAGAGATTATCTAAGTGATTTGCTTTGTGACATACTGAAAGCTTTTCTTTTCTTTTTTCTTAGCACAAAAATGCATCCTCGCTGATGGATTTGGAGCGAATGGCTGAGTCGAGCTTTGAAAAGCGAGATTTTAGAAAGGTACTTATCTTTGAGCAGCATCTTACCTTTACTTGACCTGTGACTGTTGGAAATGTTCATCTACAATGGTATGCTGTAAACGTTTTTTTATTTTGCAGGTGGTTTACTGCATGGACCGGGCCTTGTCTTGGGCCTCAGCTTGCCACCGTTTCAAAATTCTCAAAGCGGAGTGTTTGGCTCTCTTGGGAAGATATCCTGAAGCCCAGTCTGTTGCCAGGTATGACAACTAGCTATAGTTGGTTGTGTTGACTAATTAACCAGTCCACTACACCATCTGATATACAGGGTTGCCAGATATCAGTGGCCAGACACACCCAAAAATATTTGAAAAACTGTCCCAAATCAGTGAACATCCAGACAGACTGGAATATCCTGTGTGTTTTACTAGTTTATATCCTCTGATGTGGGAATCCCCTTGTTTCTTCTGACTGATGGAACTGTTCTGCGTGCCTTGGTCTTTTGGTCATTAGAAATGGTGATTTTTATTTATTTACTAAGGAACAATCTAAATATGGCCTGTTTGACATGGAAAACCACAATAGCCAAAACCTGTGGACACTTTTTCAAACTGAAGAAAAGGTTAAAAAGGTTTTAATTCGATGAGATTACTGCAGACCTCGCACCCCTTACGATATGTGATGTTTGCTTGAATGAATGATCTTTTATGTCTCACAGTTTATCTATTCATCTCTCTCTTCAGTGATATTCTGCGAATGGACTCCACAAATGCCGATGCGTTGTATGTGCGGGGCCTGTGTCTTTATTATGAGGACTGCATCGAGAAAGCAGTCCAGTTCTTCGTCCAGGCTTTGAGGATGGCACCAGACCATGAGAAGGCTCGCTTGGCCTGCAGAGTAAGAAACGCCTGTGAAAACCAACAATATACGTACTGTACGTGCCCGTTTGCTGAAATGTACCCGTTTGTCAATAACAGAATGCCAAAGCCTTGAAAGCAAAGAAAGAAGAGGGCAACCAGGCGTTCAAGAGCTACAATTACGACGCCGCCTACCAGCTGTACACAGAGGCACTCGCGATTGACCCCAACAACATTAAGACCAACGCAAAACTCTACTGCAACAGAGCCACGGCGGGAGCAAAAGTAAGCTAACGCAAGCATAAAACTTTACTTTCAAGCTACTAAATATCACTATTGACTCTCTACAGCTTAAAAAACTAAATCAAGCCATTGAAGACTGCACCAATGCCATCAAACTGGATGACACTTACATTAAGGCCTATTTAAGAAGAGCACAGTGGTAAAGCCTTTTATTTAGCGAGATAATGGTTTTATTTTGATTTGAACATGCAGATTTGAGAGGTCATTTGTCATCCACAGTTACATGGACACTGAGCAGTATGAAGAGGCAGTTCGAGACTATGAAAAGGTTTACCAGACAGAGAAGACATCAGGTCCGCTCCTCAAAGTTCTTTCTTTCAACAAATTCTTTTACAATAGTTTTAATAATGGGTTTGGCGAATTGCCTTTCAGAACACAAGCATTTATTGAAAAATGCACAGTTGGAGCTGAAGAAGAGTAAAAGGAAAGACTATTACAAGGTGCTGGGAGTCGGTAAGAACGCCACAGACGACGAAATCAAGAAGGCCTATCGCAAACGGGCCCTCATGCACCACCCAGGTACGGTGCCGCACACCTCTCGAGGCATGCAAAGGTTACATTTGCATCAGCGGAGCATTTACATGTATATCTTTTTGTAGATCGTCACAGCTCAGCGACAGAAGAAATTCAGAAGGAAGAAGAAAAAAAATTTAAAGAAGTTGGTGAGGCATTTACTGTCCTCTCCGATCCCAAGAAAAAGACCCGCTATGACAACGGGCATGACCTGGACGGGGACAGTGGCTTTGACGGCAGAGGTAACGGTTCACTTTATACTTCACTTCTTATCACTTGCATGTGTAGAATTTATCAACTGGTGAATCACGGTTGTCTGGGAGAGAGGGTCGCTCGTCTGTGGGTAGGTGTGCAGTTCATTTTGTGTGCTCCGATTTCCTCTGTGAAAACTACTAAAACTTATTGAATTTTAAGTATTAAATGACAAACTGGATGTTGCCCAGTACTACTTAAGGCCAAGAGCTGCATGTACATGATCTACTGAGGCATACACAACCCATTAGAGGAATAATGAGAGCATTTTAATTGTCCAAAAAGTATGCTTAGAATAGGGTGACCAGATTTTTCACTTTAAAAACTGGGACACTACTTAAGTCGCTATAGGAACTTTATTTTTGACGGACATGTGACCAAAAGTATCAAGTAAATATGCTTCCTTTTTTTGCATAATTTTTTTGTATTTTTTCTCCTGTTTTTTCCACATTTTTCTTTCGTAATATTTGTCACGTTTTTCGTCATTATTTTTCCATTTTTTTCATCATTTTTCTTGGGTTTTTTTCTCACATTTTTGCATAATTTTTCTTGTCTTTTCTTATATATATTTTTTGTCATTTTTCTTACGTTCTTTCTGCATTTTTCCTCACATCTTCCGTCTTGGCCAAAAGTCACACAGTATCGAGTGAATATGCTGCTTTGGACATGGCACTGGTGAAAAACAGGGACAACTGGGACAGAGCTTGTGTAAAACTGGGACAAATTAATGGTTTCAGATAAACTCACATGGGACAGAGGGCTCAAAACTGGGACTGTCCCGGGTAAACTGGGACGTCTGGTCACCCTAGCTTAGAAT
>OMNZ01016098.1:32427-44790 GCA_900303255.1 Lesueurigobius sanzi
TATGTTCTTGAATTTCGTATCCCACTGTGAAAAGTGGCTTCTAGATGGCTTGATCTTGGTATTCCTGAGTTGAGATACTACAGCCATCAAAATTAACATGAATTGAATCAATTCAGAAGCTTAGTGGAAGTTTTACAATGATAATTTTCAGACGCATAATTCCGTTACCGAACCACGTAATTCCGTTACCGATGAAAAACACATCTGTGTGGACAAGTCTTTGACACTTCAAGTTCAAAATGTATGCTGTTACAAACTTTAAAGCCTTGTACCTGATAGGAATAATCTTCATCAATAAACAGTTCAGACTTTCAGACGAATTGCCTGCACTTTTATAAACTTTCTGATTCCAGATTCTCTGAGTAATTCCGTTACCTGACATTAATGGCTCTTTATACCACTTTCCCAGAGGATTTGATCAACCATATTTCATATGTACATGGGGCAGACTAGGACCCTAGGAATCACAAATAGAATCATTCTCTAGGTTTATTCTAGACTCCAGCATCTATCAAAAGAAGCTGTGATTTGTAATTCTGTTACCGTGGAATTGCCCATCAAAGTTTTCATGAAAACATAGCTAACACAATTCTACTTGAGATTTTGCTAAAACTTTGGTCAAAGGAAGTGACATGTGTAGAGGGAAACAACCAATCAACTGATCCCATGCCAACCTTATTATACCAATGAGAAATGAGCGAGTCTGAATCCTATGGAAGTTTCCCTGTATCTAAGTTTTTTTTTAAGTTCATACTATCATCTTAGTTTAAACTGTTTTTAACGTTCTTTTGGTAACACAGGAGGTTTGTTTTACCTGCTTGACTAGATTTGGTTACTTCCTGTAGCTTTCATCAGAAGCATAGTGATGGTGTCTGACTAAAAGAACATTCAAAAACAGTTTCCCTGCATCTGTCACTAACTTAACATTTAAAATAAAAATAAGTTTTCTTCATTAAATCACCATGTGGTGATTTAAATAATGTTTAATAAGAATCAAAAAAACGTGCTTGTAGTTTAGACCTTTTACAAACATGTTCTGAAATGCGAGAGAAACTGGACAAAGTGCTCAGGAAGTCAGTACTACAAAAGTAGTTTTAGGGGATGGTACTCTTTGGTGTTTGGGGAACAGAAACGTAAGAGAACAAACAAAGAACCAAGCCACTCCTCCCACACTACAATTCTCTAAATTTAAATTTTTTTAAAAAGCCTTTATTGTACTGGGCTAATGCATATTACCATTTAGGCCTGGAGAGCATTACCGCACTTCTACCATTGAAGCCTGGAAAGCGTATGTCATTTTTAGGGTTTTTTTGCACCAATTATCAGCCCCTGGGCCAATGAAATGCATCAGCATAGAGGCGCGGCAGAGTCTGAATCGGCCATAGGTTTTACAGGCATTTTTTCCAGGCGTTTTAGGCCTAAATGGGTAAAATAATTTTAAAACATGTTGCTGGTTTCTTCCATATCGGCTCCAGCAACGCCTTTCTCAAGAAGTGAAATTGAATGTCCTGAAATGTATGTGATCTTTGTACTGTACATTCAATTAGTTTGTCTTTCAGTCTTCTCTTCAGTCACCTGCAGCTTGATTTTTAAAACATAGCAAATATAGGCCAAAACAAATTTTTGAGTTTTTTGAAAAGTGTTTTTACTAAATCATCCAACCCTAGTATAAAATACAAGGTTGTTCTTATCCTCCTAGTCTCAGTTCTTGATGTCCAATTCATTAATAATTGTAATTATTCATAGCATATTTGCAATGTTCCCCTCTGAACGTACTTGGAGTTCCATTCTCACGCCTGATTGACTTTGTGATGTTCCTCAGGGCCTGACAATCCAGCGGTGCCATGTCGGCCAAAGCCATCTCGGAGCAGACGGGGAAAGAGTTTCTGTACAAATACATCTGCACCTCGGCTGCTGTTCAGAACCGCTTCAGATATGCCTCGGTCACCACCGACACAGACTGGAACCTCCTCGCACAAGAGCACCCCTGGCTGCTCACCGAGGTACTGCAAAAAGTCTATTCCATATTTATTCTGGTCTGGATAAAAAAGTTATTTATTATATACTTGTAATTTATGTTTTTAAATAAAGATTTCAATGCTCATTTTCACCCAGAAGTGTTAGCAAGATGAACCGCTAAACTAATACAAGAAGTGCATGGATTGCAGAACACGCTTGTAGAGACCTAAACGACATGGTTTTCACTTCCATAAACCGTGAAAATAAGACTCTTGGAGGTGGATATTTTGTTGTTTGCAAAGGATATTGTACGGTCTATGCTGATTTGCTGCGATTGCAAATATTATATCTCCGCATTCCAGGCCTGCAGTGAGTTATTTACATGCAGTCAGGCCATTGGTCAGTTGAATGAAATGTAATTCATCTTACAAGCCTTGTCTTTTGATATTACTGTACATGCGGTCAAGGCAGGTTTCATACTGTCAAAGTCAGAAGTAGTTGAGTGAAACCTGTCTACACTGTAAACCCGATACTAATCCTCGCTAGAAATATCTCAGTTACTTTGCTTAAAGTTTGCGATGGTGAATGGTGAAGTGACAGCCAATATTTAAGCTTTTCTAACTTGTGTTTTAATAAAGAGTAACATTACTGTCCTAAACCTAGCTATCTAACTCCCAGACCCTTCAGCTCATCCTGATTGTTCATGTGAGTTAATTAAATGGACGTTTCAGTCTGGGCTCAAACGGACAGTGTTGAGAAGAGAAAAAGGCGGACCTCCAAAGAAAACACTGATTCCATGCTGTACAATGGATCTGAAGTTCTGAAACGTCAGGTTTTAATGGTGTTTTCTCTTCCTATAGAAACTGGCGGTGAAGCCTGACCAGCTTATAAAAAGACGTGGGAAGCTCGGACTCGTGGGCATCAACCTTGACCTGCAGGGGGTCAAAGACTGGCTCAAAGATAGACTCATGAAGGAGACCACCGTAAGTAGTGACCACAGGTTGTCTGCCCTTTGAGTCAGTACACAAACAACCCTGTACCAGCTGTCTGATTGGTCTCTTTTCATTTCCTTTTGGTCATTCGCCCTTTGACCTGACTTTACAGATTGAATCATAATTTGCCATAGTAACCAGTGCATATGGACCTGTTGTCAAAAGCATGCCCAAAGCCATACACTTAAGTTTAGCTCTGTCCGCTCAGAGGTTATGCAATGCAACTGGAGGAGGAGGGGGTCTATTCTGAGCCAACATACACACATGTTAATCTTTATGCACATAGTAATGCTTTTCTTTAGGCGCAAATAGAAAGAAGGAAGTAACATCCTCTTTTGTTGAAGACTGTATAATACCTGGGTTAATAGAAATGCAATCTCTTAAAATAATGAATGAATTACAAGTGTGGGCAAATGTGTTGTCAAGTTATGCTTTGGGTGACCTAGTTTCTTAAATACCAAAATTATTTATGACCTCGTTTCCCTGGTTACTCTTGGGAGTGTATAATTAAAATGCATGTAACAAAGTCATATTATTTTGGTCTTTTCGTTGTAAACATGTTTTATTATTATCATATTTTTTGTGGAAACTCGTGGTAGAAAAGTGGGTCAGTGTGTCCTAACTTTGTTTTCCTCTTCTTGAAGGTGGGGAAGGCCAAGGGTGTGCTGAAAAACTTCCTCATCGAGCCATTCGTTCCGCACAAACAGGTAAACTCAGCCAACTTGCTCTGAGCACAGAGCCCCAAATGTCCCCCAAATGGACACTTGACCACCTCCCACCTCTGCGCTGACTGACTTTGAATGCTCCCTTGTGCCCAGGAGGAGGAGTTCTACGTGTGCGTGTACGCCACTCGCGAGGGCGACCACGTGCTCTTCCACCACCAGGGGGGCGTGGAGGTCGGGGACGTGGACACCAAGGCCCTGCGGCTCATGGTGCCCGTGGACGAGAAAATAAACGAGGAGCAAGTCACAAAGCAGCTACTTGCGCATGTCCCGGATGATAAGAAGGGGTACGAGGTGTTCTGTGTGAAAATGCCTCCACTCTGAAGTGGTTTTTGTAACGTGTGTTTTATTTTCTCTTTGAAGGGTTCTGGCGAGCTTCATTGTCGGGCTCTTCAACTTTTACGAAGATCTCTTTTTCACCTACCTGGAAATTAACCCTTTAGGTGCGTTTTTATTTTTGAAATATAGTTTATGAAGACTCAAAACAAAGCTTTTTTCTCTATTCAGTTCAGTTTGTTTGCCATTTTCAATATGAAGTCTTTCCATAGTCATGTTTGCGTAAGCTCTCAGTCGTACAGGAGATTTCCATCGTAGACAGAAATAATAATCTTAAATTGTCTTCTGTACTGGGTTATGTTAGTCTTGAGGAACTTTTCTCCTCTCACTTCACAAGAGGCTTCGTCAGCAACTACACACTTCTAGCAACAGGTTGTATAAAAATACTGACAAGTTATTGGACACTAAAACAACCCAGTACAGATGACAACTT
The DNA here is from genome assembly GCA_900303255.1 of Lesueurigobius sanzi. Classification (NCBI taxonomy): domain Eukaryota; kingdom Metazoa; phylum Chordata; class Actinopteri; order Gobiiformes; family Gobiidae; genus Lesueurigobius; species Lesueurigobius sanzi. The sequence continues at coordinate 36,870 of OMNZ01016098.1, forward strand.
AAGAACCTATGTGCACTGTTGTCATGAAAAGTCTCTGAATACAATGGAGATCTTAATTTTTTTTTGAAAAGGTTACACAAAAAAAATATATGAAGGCACAACTTAATGATTCCACTCTGTAGGACTGCTTACATGTAATCTTTAATAGTCTATTCTAAGTTTGGTAACGCATAATACATCTGTGGTTTATGTAGTTTTAGCAAGTCATTCCTGGCCAATAACACAAGCTTGCGTTTCTAGTGGTCACTCAGGATGGCGTGTTCGTCCTGGACATGGCGGCTAAGATCGACGCGACGGCCGACTACCTCTGTAAAGCCAAGTGGGGAGACGTGGATTTCCCGCCTCCGTTCGGAAGAGAAGCTTATCCAGAGGTGGCGTAGCATATTAAGTTATGTAGCGGTTACTTCGTTATGTGGCCGTTGGCTCTAAACGCCGTTCTGTCGTTTGTAGGAAGCGTACATCGCTGACCTGGATGCAAAAAGCGGGGCGAGTCTCAAGCTGACCCTACTCAATCCCAGAGGCAGGATTTGGACCATGGTGGCTGGAGGAGGGGCTTCGGTTGTCTACAGGTGCAATTTCTTATTCTCTTAAGAACAGAAATGAAATGCAAAAGAATTTCCTCCTAGGATTAGTAAAGTATTCAGATTCAGAAACGGTCAACAGGCGCCCTCTAGATGTTGAGGTTACATTACACTGATGTAATCCAAAAAAGGTTTTCAAATTTCACCAGCCATGTCACAATTCTTTCTCTGACCTACTTTTTTTCCTCAAACCTACTTTTATTATTTTTATTCTAGTTCCATATTTTGCTAACATTACATGAATAATACAGTTTGTTTCTTTCCTTGGCAACTAATGACCTTCATCTCACCAGTGACACCATTTGCGACTGCGGCGGCGTGGACGAGCTGGCGAATTATGGCGAATACTCCGGCGCGCCAAGTGAACAACAAACCTACGATTACGCGAAGACCATCCTGTCGCTCATGACTCGAGAAAAACATCATGAAGGTGAGCAAACCAGAGGAACAGAAACTTCTGGACCAGATCATCAAGTCTGTCCTTGAACAATACTTTTGCTTCGGCTGTTAGCTGTGGTGCAGTGTTTGTCTTGCTTTAGTACATTACAGTATGTTCTTGGTACAGATTCAAAAGCTGGACTTTTGCCGAGCTCCTGTTTCAGTTGTAAATGTTTCATGCTGTGTGTTCTTTCTCCACTGCAGGGAAGGTGCTTATCATTGGAGGAAGTATTGCAAACTTCACAAATGTAGCAGCCACATTCAAGGTGAGTGGTGTACAAAGTAGGCACTTTTTGTTCACCAGTGTTATTAACTTCTAATCCTTTTTTGTCTTGAGTTTGGAAAATTACAAGGACTTATCAAGTTATTAATTGTCAAATCTATATTTAAAAAGTCTTAAAATTCACCCAGTTCGACTTGTTGTATTATGATTGTGAAGGTCAGTGAGTTGTGAATACTTGTGTCCTTTTAGGGCATTGTCAGAGCCATCAAAGATTACCAAGAGCCTCTGAAGGAGCATGAAGTAACTATCTTTGTAAGGCGTGGCGGACCTAATTACCAGGAGGGCCTCCGGGTCATGGGAGAAGTCGGTCCGTGAGCTACACATCACGTTATCTTCCGTTATTTAATTAAAATCGGTGAATGTTTTTGTAATGTAATTTCCTTGTGTGCAGGTAAGACCACAGGAATTCCCATCCATGTGTTCGGCACAGAGACCCACATGACGGCCATTGTTGGAATGGCTTTGGGCCATCGCCCAATTCCTCATCAGCCTCCTGGGGACGCTCATACAGCCAACTTCCTGCTCAATGCCAGCACCAGCTCAAAAGTAATGCAGCCATAATTAATGTGTAAATATCAGGCATAATGTTCTGACGGTGGAGTATATTAATTAATGAAGTGATATTATAGCAGGATATACTGTTTATGCATAAAAGTTGCCCTTGAGTGAGTTTATAAAAGGTCATATTGCTCTGGCTTGTTTGTGGTCATAGCATCAGTCTAAAGTTGTCGGCGTCTGTCAAAAGTGGTGAAATGGGGAAGAGCGGTTCAGCAGTGACGAGGTCATGTGGGGTCATGGCCCTTTGAAAACAGAAGAACTGTTGTTTCTGTGGATGTGACTTGTTTGTGCTGGTCCTGGAGAATTCTTGTCTCGGAGGCTGTTCATCAGACCACATGTCAGAAAGTTATGTCTGGTCACAGCTCTTTTAACATGCATCACTGATTGGTGCGTTTGTTACTATCTAGACTCCAGCTGCTACAAGGACGGCCTCTTTCTCAGAGACCAGAGCGACTAATGATGCTGCTCCAGCCAAGAAGTCCAAAGGTGTTCCAGCAGGTAATTTAAACCTAGGCCCACAGCACAGAGCTATCACGTACTGAGAAATGTACTCACACACTTTTGCTTTTCATTTTTTCTTATCCTTGCTTCCTTTGTCTTTCCTTTTCCCAAATGCTGTTACTGCTTTGCTGCGTCCATTTTCCTTTGTCCCTCCTCGTCCTGCTCTGCTACAAACTGCCCGTTCACCCTTGTGTTTTATACATATTTCTTGCTTAAGATTCGCTTCATTCTATTTTGTGGCCTCTGAAGAATGTGGTCACAGGCGATTGGAAAGGTGAGTGAAGGGCGTGCCACCTCACAGTGTTGACCACCGCAGCTTGCCCAGTTTCCATAGAGCATCGACTGTTCAGAAACCTGTGTGACTTTATACATTTGCATCACGAGTGATATTTCAGAAACTGCTTCTTTTGACTGCAATGTTTTTAATATACATCTTGAAATAAATGTGCTGAGCCAAGAAGATGCAGTAATATAGAAAACAACTGTTAAGTTGTGTGGTGTGTAAAGACATGTTTTACTGACTAGCTAAAAGTAACCTGTTAGTATTTCACAGCAAGGCACTAAGGGCATGCTTTAGCCGCGCTTTGCATGCTACATGATCTGCTGTGTTCTGCTTTTTGTTTTTCAGATTGCACAAACGATGTTAATTTAGCATAATATACAGTTGTATTACTTGTTATAAGTTCATTATGCACTCACTGTTTTCTCTTTTCTTTTTGCTTGTTGTGGTTATTTTTCTGTCCCATGGGGGTCACAGAAGCTCAGGCCTCTGCAGGCTGCTCTGGAGGTATGGATGAGTGCGATTCCCTCAGTGTCCACTTCATCTGCTCCTTCCCAGGCTGTTATGGAAGCTTCCTCTCAGTCTTATCTTTTTATGTATTGCTTAAGACTTGTGTAACTTGTTCCCTTTGGTATTCAGCTGGTCTAACAAGCATTACTACTTTCAACATTCCCCTTCCCTTATCTTTAACAAGTACTTAATTTAAATTGGAGTGGGAAAAACATGGCGGTAAACAACATGGGTTGACCGGGTTCAGCTTCAGGTTACGGGTCTGTTACCATAATAACGGATCTAATTTGTGGTAAATCATTCTAAAATCCTGCTCTGCCAAGTATCATTGTGTCACACTCTTCTACTTAACCTACTTGTCACCGTATGAGAGTGGTGTAACTGCTTTGGGATTCTGAAATGATCGTAACCTCATGAACTTATCCTTGCGTGGTCTCTCTCGCTCTCACAAAATCCCTCTCCTTTGTTATCCTTGCAGCAAAAGCCACCACTCTCTTCAGCAAACACACCAAGACCATTGTGTGGGGCATGCAGACCCGAGCGGTGCAAGGCATGCTGGACTTCGACTACGTGTGCTCTCGGGATGAACCCTCCGTCGCAGCCATGGTCTACCCATTCACGTAGGCCGCACCACGCCGAGAAAACATTTGTCTTTAGTACTGCTCTTTCTCATCTGCCCTCTCTCTCTGTCTCTCTGTGGTCAGTGGGGATCACAAGCAAAAGTTTTACTGGGGCCACAAAGAGATCCTGATCCCAGTCTATAAAAACATGGCCGACGCGATGAAGAAGCACCCGGAAGTGGACGTGCTCATCAGCTTTGCATCATTGCGCTCTGCTTTTGACAGCACTATCGAGGCTATGCAGTTCCCACAGGTACATCAGTTTTATTGTGAATTGAGGATTGGGGGAACATGATATGATTTTTTAAAAAGCCTTACTTTTCTGTATCTTTCTCCAGATTCACACTATTGCTATAATTGCTGAAGGCATCCCTGAAGCTTTGACTAGAAAAATTATCAAGATGGCTGACGAGAAGGGCGTCACCATCATTGGCCCAGCTACGGTAAGCAGAGCAGTAACGGTCCTCCTGCTGTAATGGAGCCTTGGGTCTCATGCAGAGGAGGTAACCCGGTACCTGTTTAATTCTTGCCTCAGGTCGGTGGCATCAAGCCCGGCTGCTTTAAGATCGGTAACACAGGTGGCATGCTGGACAACATCCTGGCCTCCAAACTGTACCGGCCCGGCAGCGTGGCATACGTGTCCCGCTCCGGAGGCATGTCCAACGAGCTGAATAACATCGTCTCCCGCACCACTGACGGGGTGTTTGAGGGGGTGGCCATCGGGGGAGACAGGTGAGGGGCTGGACATTAAAAAACCATGTCCTGGCATCTTCTTTGTCATTGAAGTGTCTGTTGCCATATCTTAGGTATCCAGGTTCAACTTTCATGGACCATGTGCTTCGCTACCAGGACACTCCAGGAGTTAAGATGATCGTGGTGCTCGGAGAGGTACGCGTGATGGCAAGAGTATTTCACAAGCAGCGTGCAAATGAAATGAGACAAAATAGAAATGAAAAACATACAATTGATCAAATAAAATGAGATGTCATTTCTGCCATGCTTACCTGCAGATTGGTGGAACCGAGGAGTACAAGATCTGCCAGGGCATTAAAGAGGGCCGGATAACCAAGCCTGTGGTGTGCTGGTGCATAGGAACATGTGCCACCATGTTTTCCTCCGAGGTGAGGCTTTACCGGCGACATTTATGTTTCAGCAGAGACCGTTCTTGAGCCTCGCGTTTGACGTTGATTTGCTCAGGTCCAGTTTGGCCACGCCGGAGCCTGCGCCAATCAGGCTTCAGAAACCGCTGTGGCCAAAAACCAGGCTTTGAGGGACGCAGGAGCCTATGTCCCGAAGAGCTTTGATGAACTGGGAGATGTGATCAAGTATGACTATTACTACTAAATGTTTCAGCAGTATTTGTTTACCGTTTTCTAATATTTAAATTCTGCTGCATAGGACGGTTTACAATGACCTTGTTGCTAATGGTACAATAGTTCCAGCCGAGGAGGTGCCACCGCCCACAGTACCTATGGATTACTCTTGGGCCAGGGTGAGTTATCTCTCATCACATGGACTGTTTTACTGTGTGTGTTATTTTGTTTGTATAAATGTAAAGCATATGTTTTAAATATATAGGAGTTGGGTCTGATTCGAAAGCCAGCTTCTTTTATGACCAGTATTTGTGATGAGCGAGGGCAAGAGCTGATCTATGCTGGAATGCCCATCACTGAGGTGTTCAAGGAGGAGATGGGCATCGGAGGAGTCCTCGGCTTGCTCTGGTTTCAACGCAGGTCTGTAGAAATACATGTGTTTTTGTATGTATTTATGTCTCTTCCGAAAGCATAACACTCCCCAAATATCTTCTATATCAGTGGTTCTCAACTGGTGTGGCGTCGGGAACCATCATCACCCTATAACCACAAGCTGCAACCCAAATAATAATATTTATGACTAATATTTCTGTATTTACTGTATATACCTATAACGAGGAACTAATGGTCAAAAACACAATTTTAATAGACACGAGTTGCGTTTTCATACATTTCAGTGGATAAATTATTGAAAAATGTTCTCGTAATAGGTTGCTTTTACATGACAACATTCTAAACAGCCTATAGTACAAAATTATTTTTTTTTTGGCTAATATCTGTCATTCCTGGTACTTTCCACATGAATGTTGGCTAAAGTCAAACTATTTTCTAAAAAACTTCTCCAAAAGTAGTGACAATATTTAAAAACGTGCCTGATGTGGCCCGTAGAAAGGACTTTAAGCTAAAAGAATAATAATGACGGGTTTGTGGATCCAACCAATCACTACAGAATAATAATAATCGGGTTCAACATTTGTCAATTTTCCCTTTTGGAGATTTCCAAAAACTTCCTCTCCCATAGAGTTGCTTTAGCCCCTGTCCTCCATCTAAGATTATGCTATAATCAAATTCTGGAACGAGAATGCAACCCATTATGATTTTACCTCCTACATAAATTGTCGCATTCATTCCTGCCATATATCTACTTTTATCATATACTGCCGGGTCCAACAAGAATTTCTTTCTTTCCAGAATTTATGTTTCATCAGGATCTATAGTATATAATAATAATTTACCTTGTGTCTTTCTGTGGTTCATTAGGTTGCCTCGTTACGCCTGTCAGTTCATCGAGATGTGCCTGATGGTGACTGCTGACCACGGCCCTGCAGTCTCCGGAGCACACAACACTATTGTCTGCGCTCGAGCCGGGAAGGACCTCATCTCCAGCCTGACCTCTGGCCTACTAACCATTGTGAGCATAAACCCATTCAAATGGAAGCTAATCTCAAATATCCAAGGACTAACTTTGATATGGGATATTCATTTTAATACTAAAGGGGGATCGCTTTGGCGGGGCTTTGGATGCAGCCGCTAAGCAGTTCAGTAAAGCGTTCGACAGTGGGATGCTGCCCATGGAGTTTGTCAATAAGATGAAGAAAGATGGCAAACTGATCATGGGGATTGGTCACAGGGTTAAGTCTGTAAGTACTTCATCTAATAAACTATTAACACATTGAGTGCCGCGCTGTTTTCGGAACTTAGCTGTAGAGTGCCAGAAATCTAGACCGTTTTTGATGATTTTGAGCACCATATTATTCTATGTTGTAGCTATGTACACATACTATGGCTCGTTTGAAAGGTGAGACTCTAAGCTCCAAGTTTTTTTCTACATGCCTCGGCTCCTGAGAAATCCCAAGCTAAACAGAGGCTGGTTTTCATCAAGATCGCTGTTTTTTTTTTTCTTCTAGAAACAGATATTGCGTGTTTTAAGAAACATGCACCGTTTGAGTCTGTACTAAACATTTCCGGGTCAAAGGACTTGTGTAAGGTCACCTAAAGTGTATGATTAGACTCTGGGCCTTTCCGAAACTAATTCCTCCTTCCTCCCACTCTCCACTTCCACTAAATCCTCAATGAAGGCACCTTCAGATGTTCCTTCAGAAGAGCGCTTGAAGCTGTGGCTTTCAGATGCACTCTCCCTCACCCACGAACAGACACGCCCCTTTACCGTGTCAGCCCCGCCCACTAATGTTGCAGAAATCACAAGTTCGAGAAATTTCATCCCTGATAACTTATGGAAAAAAAGCTGTACTTTATACCAAAAAATTATGATAGACAACAAAAGATGTCGCTTTTAAACTTATGCATAGAATTGACCCAACTAATCCATACATGTTAAGGTATGTTAAGCTAATGCATTCTGTAAAGAACACCCAGAAACCCACCTCTTTTGGAAATGCTCAGTCACCCGAAAATTTTGGAAGGTTGTTTACTATTTATAAGATATTGTATTGCCTCTGAATTCTTATTAAAATTTGAATATTTTATTTTTGGCTTTCATAAAAATAATATAACCCAAAACAAATTATCAGATTTAGCTAATTTTATATCCACAAATGTAAATTTTCATCTTCTCTATTTTTGTCTGTTGTTAATTTTGAATTCAATCTGAAAGAGCTTGAACCAAAAAGCAATATACATATATGAAAATTGTATATCATAGAATGTTTTTAATTTTACTTAAGTTGATTGAGACTTATTTATTTCATTTGTTTATTATTTGTGCTCTTTTTGCATGTATCACCTGGCATTCTTTTGTTCTTTTTTCTAATCATTATTCACAAGTTCGAAGATTTTTACTGAAAATATTTCCCGAGACTCAACGAAGTTATTCAAAT
>OMNZ01016099.1:0-36714 GCA_900303255.1 Lesueurigobius sanzi
TGCAGGAGCCGGGATTCGAACCCCCGACCTCTCGATCATAAGACGACCCGCTCTACCATCTGCGCCACTGTCGCCCCAATGCAAAATCACACAATGCTATCATCCGTGACATGCTATTATATCAGTCATTTTTATTTAAGCTAGCCAAAATGCTTGGCAATAAATCTAAATCAGTGGTTCCCAAAGCTTTTTCCATGGAATGGAATAAAATAGCGGTCAAAGGGCCAAATGAAATACAGTTTCACATGTAAAGAACAAATTTAAACAGATCTATCTTTTAATATCCTATAATTAATGTGTGCTTTTGAGTAGGACATGCCGTTTTGGCATTCTTAGGTACTATAGGAGGAGATGACTTTGTGTTTCTTGCGCTTTTCACTAATGTGCACTGGTGATGCGGTGTTGTATGGGGTCTGTGTATGTTTAACTTTGATCAGCTGCTCTGTTCCAAGACAAATTTCTCCCTGGGAGATTAATAAAAGGAATCTAACTAACTATTGACAGTCTACAAATCTAAGCACCATCTCAAGGGCTGAATCAAACCCCTTGAAGGGCAGAATTTGGCCCACAGGCCCCACTTTGGGCTCCCCTGGTCTAGATTATTCAAACCAAATCAAAGCCTATAATAAATATAAACATATTTACTTGAAGATTCCCACAGGCCAATGATCACACGTGCCCCACAGTTTGAGACCCACTAGTCCATATCAATACACTAATTCTGTAAATGCTGTGGTGTTTTGTGTGCCTTACTTAGGAATGAGGAGGCGAAACTTCCTGGGATGGAGGAGTTTGTCCCAGCTGTGGACCGTGGTTGTGCTGATGTGGGGCAGGAGTCGGGAAAGGGGCGTGTCCTCTTCACTGGGAAGGACGATGGACATGCTCACAGTGTTCCCATGGTACGGCAGCTCAATCACCTTATACTTCAACCCCTGAGGTGTGCTGGCTGTGGCTGGGGATAGGTGTAAAAGATAAAACAAATCATAACTTGTTTTCAAAGCTCAAATACCATCTTTGCAGCCTTTGAATATTGTTATTTTTTTTTCTCACAGACGCTGCCCCAAATAAGAGAATGATTCATTTCAGTAGTTACTTGCATTTTTGTGAATGTATGCTACATGAAGTCTGGCTTTTTGGGCTCAATATTCTATTTTAAGGAACCCCTTGTGTGACACAGCATGGCTTTGGCTCAGGCCTAAACATAGTTTAATAACTGGTGCATACAGGGGTCAATACATGGCTCAAGTGTGTTAAATTATTTGGAATGTCGGTGTTTGTGCACAACGCACTCAACATCCTGAAAAGCAAGTCGTATACAGTAAATATGATATTTAACATTTTGACTCACTCTCATGAAAAAGCCATATAAGCATATTCTATTATTACACACTACCTGAGCTACACAATATATTAAAGTGTCCCACAGCAAATTATAAAATTAATTGACTGTATGCAGCAGTTTTGCCAACTGCAAGTTCAAGTTGTGTATAGTGCTTCATAAATTGTGGCATGGGGTGCTAATGTTATGAGCCACAGAAATCAATGTATATAACCAAAAACAAAAATAATTACAGAACTATATTACCAAGCCCAAATCGTGTTAAGTTCCCAAGTCATACCTATATTTATTGCTTGCACTTTTATTTAATGGCAACTGTTCTACACCAAGTTCAGTCTACTGCTTGTGCCATCACTTGCCATGAATTCTCACCCATGTTGAAGACAGACAATAAGGACATCATTGGGACTTTATAGACATTCCCGTTGCCGGCGTTGAATGGCCTCATCTTGGTGTGCTCGGGCTGGAAGCGAGATTTCCACATTCCTTTGAAGTAGATGGAGTTGACCACTACGAGCCGAGTCAGTGGCGAGTTCAACATGTCGGCTTTGATCAGACTGGGGATGTGGCCTGGACAAAAATGAAACGTTAGATTAAAACCACGATTTCACACAGTTTCACAACAGTTAAAGGAAGTTGAAGAGGTTCGGCTGTGAAATATACAGTATCTTCAGTGAAACGAGAAGTAAAGTTTAGCAGAAATGATGCAAAAACAAGCGTTCAAACTAGCAGACTGGTGGACACCGAAGTCTACATAAACCGATGTAACCTATCTAATGTAAAGCTTATACCCCCCTTCTCATTATTGTATTATTTGGTATGTTAATTTGTGTTACCTTGTGTGTTATTGCTGACCCATTCGTTGATTGTCTCTGCTGCCCCCTGGGGGTCGCTGAAGTCCAGGCTGCTGGTCAGACACTGGAAGTTGATTCTGTTGGTCTCCACAAAGTCCTCCTCCAGTGAAAAACCATCCTGAGTGAACATGGCGTTGGCAATGATCACGGCATCCTGGTTTGACTTTGCAGTTAAGGATTTGTGGAGCTTCTTTAACATCTTATAAGGACCTGAATGGGAAAATAATATCAACGTTGAATAGAGGGTAACTCCACAGTTTTAAAGATCAATTGAAGACATTTTTCACAATTACATTAAAACGGTTTGTCCATGTATTCACATCTCTATTAACCAATATATTTGTACAACTTTTTCCCTGACCGATGCAGAAGGTGCTGGTTGTAGTAGCAGAAATAAGACTCATTCCGACAATAGCCCTTTAATCTTCAAAAAGAAATATGTTCTTGTATAAAAGACACAAACTTACAATTCATCTGCAACATTTACAAGGTTATAATGAAATGATTTAACAGTTGACTGACACACCCACAAATTTTACACCTCATAAAATATAATGCTTTAACAGCCTGGATTTCTTAATTTCTCTTTCCAGGTCTTACCCGTTTCTACCTAATAATTATTGTGTTTCACCGTCTTGAGCACATTCAAGATCTAGACTTCAGTCAAGCAATAATAAAAAAAAAAAAACATAAAATAAGTTCCTAAGTTGTCACCATTTTTCTTGTAGCGTAACGCAGTAATGATTTGTTTCCGAGTGTCGCCGTGGGCTCCGCTCAGCAGCATGCCCAGGATAGAGGCCACCCCATGGGGAGAGAGCACCACGTTGTCCTGGGGCTTGGATCTGGCGACCTCCTGGAAAACCTGAATGCCCAAATCAGACCCGCGCTCTCCATATGAAGGGGCCTGGCACAGCACAATGTTCAGGCCACACAAGGCCACTGCTGCAGACAGGAACAAAAGCGATATCTGCTTCATTTCAACCTGGAGAGTCACAGGGAGAAAGAGAATGGGTGAGTTAAAGATTAATCTGGAGATAAAATTTAATGAAACAGAAAGCACTGAGGCAGAACTCGACTAACTAGATAGGATAGACAAAAGTAAACACTAATTTAACAAAACAGTATTCTTCTCATTTTGGAGTTTGTTTAGAGTGTTTCACAATAAAGCAGTACGTCTAAGAAGCCATTCATGTCAGTTTACAATGAAATCATAAAAGCCTGCGTGATGACAGAATATGAGAAGGGTTGACAATTACAGTGATTCACCATGTCTATATTACACTCATCATCTGGAGAGGTGAGACAGTACTTCAGTAGAATAGTAAATGTAATATTGTTCATAGACAGCAAAGAAAGGGTGTTTTGAAGCAACTCCACAGTTATCAAACATGTCAAACCCTAAGGCGAAATGTTTTTTTATGTGGATATAACTTTGTGAAAAACATTTAGGCACAAACATTCCTGACTTATAATTATTGTTCAGTTCATAAGAGTCAGAAAATAGGTATATAGTAACAGCTAACGCTAGATGGCATCTGTACCTTTACGCATTGTCTTACTCTAACGAACTGAACAATAATAATTATTCAGTTTTTTAAAATTCATTCCTGACTTATTTTACATACAAATATATCAATCTAATAAAGTCTACTGTGCAGCTGGTATTTTTTGTGGTTGATTAGCTGTCACAAAGTAGGCTAGAGCTTTACTGACATGACAGATCCATTTTTAAAAACTGGATGAAGCACCTGACAACAACAACAACAACAACACACCTTGGTAGCCCACATGTTGTTGTGCGCAATGTTTTTGATTAATTATGCAGAAAATGAATCAAGGAAGCTGTCCTAGGGAGAGAAAAAAAAAAAAAAATGCGTGGAAAATTTCAACATCCTAAACAGTGTGTAGGACTTAACACAGTAAATGTTTGCTCAGTGGGTACGAGCACAACGCCTGCGTAATGTTTACATGATCAAATTAAAGCTAGCTGTGAACGGCGCCGTCACTTACCGTTAGCTCTTCTTCCACAGGTGAAATTCCAATGTGATTTGATCAGTGTTGCCAAAAAGCGCAGTTCATAAGTCTTCCACATAGAGTCCCGTTCAGCTCTCAACTTGTTGCAAACACCACTGACCCAGCTGTGGTTTTAGCCAAGACTTTATTCAATTGAACTCCGCCTCTTCATGACTAACGCTTTCGTGTGGAAACAGTACTTCAGAATACCCTACAAAATAAAAGCATTTACAAATAAAGTAAAAGTTCCGAGATTTATTTAATTGAATTGCCTTTACTAATACTTCACAATGTCTGTATAAATCATCAACTGTATAAAACCATTTTATATAAACTTTTACTGATATTATTATTGAAATATATTATCTCAAAGTGTATATCATTTCCGGTAACCCTTTAGCCAACTTGACAGTGTGTATGTGCAATCTTTTGACATTTGATATTTTTTGGTTCTACGAATGTTGTCAAAGTATAACTCAAAATGATAATCCCTTTTCGTTTTAACTATTTTGTTGCAACAAATTCCTATGCTTTGACCAAAGAAATGGAAATGGGTCCTATAATGTTTAAATAACACTTTTACTCTTCTCTATCCTTTAAATGTGGCACATTTGGCAGCTGAACCAAAAAACACAGTTGAGTAGTTGAGAGAATCAATTACACTCTGGATAGTAATTCTAGTCGTTCATTGACAGAAACAAGCACGGACTAAAGCATGGGCATAGTAGTGCTACTAATGATGGAGAACCGAGGGCAAAGTGTGTGTTCTCAGGGAAGAAATAGATGTTGAACCAACTTAATGGGCAACTCACTCTTAATATTTAAATTCTTTATACAAAAATACACATGTAGTATTGGGAAAAAATGTATTCATTATATATTTGCAACAAAATATACAGAGTTTAATCCAACAACAATAACATTTACAAATTGCAAATTGTAACATTTAAAAGTAAATTAAAACATTAAACATTGATCTCACAAACTGTAATGATTTGAGTGCACATGTGCCTGTGTACTGTGTGGGGAGAGTCCATAAAAACAAAATCAGTTGTGGTGTCCCAATGTCAATGATTTCACAAAAATTAGTTTTTTTTTCCCCAAGGCCAAACAGCTGTGTCATGGTCAGTCCAGTCACTGTTTGAGCCATTTCTGGAGGAAAAGGAAGATGTGGTCACGGGCCATCGCCAGCTGAGGAGGATCCTGGCTCCGCGCCGGGTACATGTTGGCACAGTGGGCTGTTCCTGAATTGGAAAGAAGGGATGTATAAATAGTATGAGGGAAAAATAAAATGCCATGTTACAAGGGCAATTATACTCCAAATAAAGTTCACTGTTGACAAAGAACGGCACAGTCTTACAGACCAGCATTGTCCAAGTTTCTTGGCTTTAACTTTAGTAACAATTACATTAGAATTCAGTTTTATATTAAACACATTTCCACATGCATATAGAGGTTAGTTTACAGGCAGCTGTTGGCCAAATAAAACTAGTGATGTAGGAAGCACCAGAAGCGGATTTCAAATAATAATTCATGGCAAAAAATTGAGCAGTGTTGTGAAAAACAAACAAAGACATCTATTGTAAATGTGTATTAAGAATTCAGTGGCATATAATGATCTATGCCCAAGAGGCCACTGATTGAGAACCATTTGTTTTTCCCAAATCCAACCCTGCATAAATGGAGAGGAAGGGCAGTAGAAAGGGTATAATAGAGAATATTTAATGAGGTGGTGACCCATATGGGAAAAGTTAAAATGAAGCCAGCAGATACTGTAGATAGTATCTACTTTTGCAGACGTCTTATTACCATTACCTTTTATGAAAACTGCAGGCAGCTCTGAGGAGATGTCTAAGGTGATTCCCAGAGCGTGCCACGGATCAATGGAACCATTTGGAAAGACTATTCTGGAGGAGCGAATGTCGTATCCACCGTAATATTCATTTGTCTGAGCCACTGCCTCGGCAAGCTGCTCCGCGCTCACATTGTAGAAATCTGCACACTGTTTCACGTGGTACCTGGACAGGAGAAATACTCAATAAACAAGCCGTGTAAGGACACGTGCAGTTGATAAAGTGATTAACTAGAAGCTACGCAAATAGGTAAATTGTGGTTATATTTTTGCACACTACGGTTAGGTAAGCAAAGCAAGTATGAGTGGAGATGCAAAATGGCGACAGCTTTGTAATTAGTGTGTTTAGTCTACTCACTCCAGAGGGAAACCAGCAAACGGTTGGTTGGGTGAATCAGTGCTTTGATAGAAGCCAAACTCAGTGCATGTCTGGTAGACCCACTGTCTCCCTACGGATGTGAAAAGCAAAAAAACAAAACAGGTGTCTTTCATGAATTATGCTGAAAAATGCATTAACAGAAACATTAAAGGGGAATAAATGAAATGTAGTGTAAGTATAGTGTAAAACTTTTTAAACACTTAAACAAAATGATATTGTTCAGAACTTGCAAAACAATACAATAACCAACTTTTCTAAATGCCCCAAGCCATATACAAAATCACAAAAGTCATAGTTCAGTAGTAAGAAATGTCCTACTGTTTTTACTAAAATTAAAAGAATAAATTGACCCCACGCTAGCCTGCATTGTCCATGTTTATGAATGCTTCCCATTTGTTTTAAAAGCCAATTCCCTCCCCATGAAAATGGAGCCACATTTTGAGACCAGGGAACAGAGAGAAGTCGACTTCTGGTTACAGTTTTGTTTACTGCGGTTACAACTTGAATGAAGCTCATGACTTTTTCTTTTGGATCATAAAATTGAACAACCTTGGTCATACAGTACTTCCTGCAGTGAATTACGGTTACTGTAGAGGCTCTTTTGTACACTTCTTTCTTTTTTTAATCCAATGACATTGAAAATCATCTAGATTTTTTGCTAAAAATGAATATATATATTTTTACATGTACCATATTATCATGAGAGAGGCTATACAGTAAGTCTATTGCCATATGTGCAAGCAAATCTGCTTCTAGTTTAGATCTGGCTTATTCGTCCTGGTTCAGCTTAAGATTACATTTCACAATAGGTCGGGCTAGCACATGTTTTAGTCTAGTTAAATCTTGTTTGTCCTCCTTGGGAAACAATATTTTTGTCCAATTAGTATGCTACCTCGAAAACGAAATACATACTAATAATAATAATAATAATAATGCATTGGTTTCATTTTGCGCTTTTCTTGACACTCAAAGGCGCTTTACATCTGACCAAATCCAGTGTCCTGACCTTGCCCATCATAATAGGTCTTCACTCTACACAATCTACACTCAAACACAGTGGCCCTCACCTCCCCCTGCAGCCGGACCATCCCAGGATGTGTTAGTCATGTCCCGGCGGTAGTTACTGAAGCTGACATCCAGACACTTCATTGAGAAAGTTTCCATCATGAGACGCGCCACTGCAGCGTATCGAGCATAAGGGGCCCCCAGTGAGGCATCAGCCATGACCCCACACAGAACCTCGATAGTGATGTTGGTTCCGATCACACCCTGTGAAACAAGAAAGTAAACAGTGGTCTTAAATTTGTGCAATGTTTTCCATGAACAACAGTATATTTCTTTCTTGTTGCACTTTCCTGCGCTGTAATAACATGGAAATAGGATGCAAATAAGCCGGGGACCGTAGCCCTAGTTCGCCAATATTACCAATAAAATGATAACTATGTCTCCTGGTAAGTTACAGTTCTGTAACTGGGTCATGATTAAATCGGATTACCATGGAGGAAAAGGTAATGACAGGTAAATTTATATTTGCACAACATACAGTGAGCAAATGTGTGCTTTTCCCAACCGTTGCTTTGCTCATTATACATAAGGTTAGCTACAAAGGCCCATGGTACAGGTGTGTGTCATCAATCTGTTATTCTTTTGTAAATCATAAATCCCTTGCATCCTCATCATTAACAAGGTTTAGTCAAAGGTATGACATCATTTTTTTAAGTAAAGGTGTCAGGCCAAAATTTTCCTCTCCTCAATGCATCCTCCATTTCATTAGACCATGGGAAGGCACTGGCAGTAAATTTAATAAGAAAATTTGATGTGCAAACAGTTTAGAGCCATACGTCAATGAACATGTTCCTTTTATACACAGTCATCAACCAGAAATAAGGAAATACAAAGAGAGTTGTCAGGTGCCAGACAAGCCCTCGCTTGCTGTCAAAATGATTCACTCCATTTTGTATCTGTCACATCTGTTGTGCACTGCCACTGTCTGCTGCCAGCACAGTTGATGTACGCCACACTTACAGGCTGGAACATGCCGGAGTCTTGGCCTTGTAAACCATAACATACAGTACATGATCCACTACTGCTATCCCACATAAGCAGAAAGACAAAGTGTTCGCACAGGTTCTCCTCGCTTCAGTGTTACGTAATACGTTGTTTTCCATTTTATAAAGCTCTCTATTGATAACTCCTCAGCTGTGAAACTCTTTCATTTCTTATCGAGTTGCACCTTGATTCAAGTTTTGCTCAAATTGCTGAAGTGATACCTAAAGCCGAGTAGTTTGTTGTGGACTTGTGAATCGGAGAGGCAGTGGCTGGCTTTTCGGCTGTGGACAGTTTCTCTTGGGTCTTTTATAAGTGTCTCTTTAGCTTGGGGCGACAGGAAGTCAGTGAGACCAAAGGATCTTTTGTTACTTTTTCACATGAGCTTATTGGTAACCGAACTCACGTATCCTGCAGGCACCAAGAAACACGAAGAGGAAAAGGGGGGTTTGAGCAGGAGTGATGGGGTAGATTATTTAGTATGTAATATAGTTGTTGCACGCTATAACACTTTCTCAGGCATACCTGCATAAAATAAAATTGTTTGACCTGCAGTGGTTTCATTCATACATGTTGGTGTAATCTTGCATTTTCAGGCAGTGTTACACATTTTTGTGGTGTTTTGATATCAATATCTTTTTTCCCTTTACATTGTCCCACTACTTTTAACCATGTGCACCACTGCATAATGACAAAGCAACAACAACAACAACAAAAAGAAGTAATGGACAAAAGTGAGAAGAAAACTGACTCAGTTGAACAGAGAGAGAGTCATGGGACCTCTCTGATAATGGAGGGTCTATTATGTTACACTTAACTGCCTGGGCGCACAGTAACCTTCCTTCACCTCATAGCTCACTTCCACTCAACCGGGACCAGATAGTGGTCAGACAGCCACCTAAAAGGGCCCCCAAAAGACACCAAACTTCACCTTTCAATTGTCTCAGGCTGACTGACTTCTGTCATTTAATGTTTTAATATAGAAGTATTTTATGCATAAAACATTTTAACGATGAAATATAAATAATGGATTGATGCTATTACTTGGTTGACATATTAGTTACAAAGATTTGTTCAGAGGGGATTTTGGATATGGCCATAATGTAAGAAAAAAAATATTTTGAGAAAATGGCCATTGAAGTTACAATTTCCCATATAGTTCTATTGAGAAACGTTGATTAAATAATGCAATAATTACACACTGAAGATCAGGTCATGCATTAGTTTCCAGGTGAAAGTTTATATGTCAAGAGAACAAACTTGCCCAAAATCTGAAAATTGAAAATATTGACTTTGCCTGTAGTGCCTCCCCTAAATTAGTAGGGGCCAATTTTACTAAGTGTTTTCATATGAGCAAAACAGTTTAAATACATTATTTTTGAACAGACCAGTTTAGATTTCGTTTTTTCTGCCTACCTGAAGATTGCAGGAAGTGAGCAATCATGATTTTCCACAGTAAATTGTGTGACATTTTCCACCCATATTGAACTTTAAAACTGATGTTTGTACAAGTCTAATGTCAATCAAACAGACTGGAGGCGGTAGGCTATTGAGCCTTTTGATTGGTTCAGTCGCTATGGAAATTTAGTGTTTGACGGTTAAAACATGGTTAAAAGTTTCAACTAAAATGTTGCTTTCACACTGGAGAAAAACTGCAACACCTCGGATAGAGTTTGTCAAACTGGGCAAATCAATGGTTTGGGAGAAATCCACAGGGACGTGGGACAGAGGGCTCAAAACTGGGACTGTCGCAGGAAACATGGAACGTCTGGTCACCCTACGTTAAGATTTTTGTCTCTCATAAACACCAAACGCATTTATACATCAAATTTGTGCCAGTAATAATGTAAACCGTTTCTAATGATGAATCAGGAACACCATGCAATAAAATGAATGTGCTCATTTAAAGCACCACTTGCAATTTAGCACCGAGTTTAGTAAATCAGGCCCCAAGTAAACTAGATGTTGTACACCTCACTATTGCCTGTAATGTTGGCACTCTAAACAAGCTATGGGAAAACAAAACTGGGACCTATCATCGCCCTATAACAAGCTAATAAAATAAACATTTTGTTTGTTATATACAGTACATACGGTAAAATACTGCATTTTCCCACAAATATTTGTTGAATATTGTATTGTGTTCTTTTGAGGCAAGAGTACCAACCACAGCCACTATGTTGCCCAATAAGGAATGAGTAGAGAGACAGCCCATGTTCAATGATTTGGAGATATTTCAGATAAAGATGGTTTGGGAGGATGATGATGATGATGTCACTGGGAGGTACTGGAGGTAGAAAGCTAGATTTTAATTGAAGTTTTTTTTTTTTTTCTTTTTTTTTTCCACAGTTTAGTTCAAGTCCTGGATTAGAGTTTTTGTGCTTATTATATATTTTTAAATTCCGATGACAATTTTTCATTCTTATGTATTTATTTACTTACTACAAAAACTACGTAGACATTACTCACTGAAAAAGCAGAAAGAAAGAAAAAAAATACAAAAGTAAATTAAAAATATTTATAAAATAGTGGAACAAGCACATGATCACTCTTGTCTATTAGTTTGTTATGTCTATGGTCAGTATAGTGGACATCTACCAAATGTTAAGTCAGTGTGTCCTGTCTAAACACGGCAGGTAATAGCCAGAGTCTGGTGGAAAAGAACAATTAACCCTGACGTTACCTCAAAAGCCCTGTTGTCCTGATTGTATTGGACTACATCCATGAAGTTCCCAGCCAGTGTTTCCAAGAAGTAGGCAGAGTCATCCTCTGCCTGGATCTGCAGTTTGGAACATAAGCTAAAGAGGAAGAAATAATAGAGATGTTGCATGAGTACAATGTTAGCAGGTAGCAGCCCTATTAAAACACAATACGCTCTAGTAAATACATTAAAAGTGGTTGGTCAAAGCAAAGTTGCAACCTCTGCATGGAGACAAGCGTGTGATGTTCTGATTCCAGCAAGGTTGCGAGTCAGGTCTGAGGAGAGAAACCTGCTCACAATAGAGACAAAAGTGTTTCATTTTTTTTTCCTCACCAATAAAAAAAAAAGAAGAAAAAAAAACATTTTTAATGTATTTATTTGGTGAAATATTTCCCAGTGTGGTTTTAATGTTGCCGTTTATTTTCTAATCACTCGAGTGAAAATAAGGCATTAAGAGCATATAAAACTTAAAGCATATAGAGCAATAAGGCATTTACAACTATGGATGTAAGTTGTATAGATTGCATAAGAATAGTGCCCACGTAGACACGTGTTTACTTTTGCATAATACTTTGTTTCTAGCTCTCTTTGGTGCTTCTCTTTTTTTTTTTGATTGTACTTTTGAACTTGTAAATGGGGGACAGATGTTTATCTTAGTTCAGGAAAACTACTTCCTTATTGTTAAATTTATAACACAGTTGCTGTATTCTCAGAGCAGTGTGGTTTGGGAGCTTTGGTGCCGGAGTGAGGACATGTCTGTATCCTGATTCACCAGAAACCAAAATAAAACACTATTTCTCTTTTGTGGTCATGACAGCACAGACACAGACAACAAGTTGGTCCCGTAAATGAAAAAAATGTTTATTGAGCCCATTCATTTTCTACAATGACCCAAGA
This sequence comes from Lesueurigobius sanzi, assembly GCA_900303255.1. Classification (NCBI taxonomy): domain Eukaryota; kingdom Metazoa; phylum Chordata; class Actinopteri; order Gobiiformes; family Gobiidae; genus Lesueurigobius; species Lesueurigobius sanzi. The sequence continues at coordinate 12,082 of OMNZ01016099.1, forward strand.
CTGACTTCAGTTACGCCAGAACCAATTTTAATGAAATAAACATTTGGAATTGAGGTGCCAATTAATTATGTTTCCAGCCTCAAAGTATTCATTCCATTTTGGACAGTTAACGTTAACCAACATTTTGGGAAATGAGTAAAAAAGCTCTAATAAAACATCTTGGCTCTTAAATAACCTTTAAATAAAGTAAGGTATGGTGAACTTTTATTGTCTCCATAGAACGTCTTCTGCATTTGACACAGCGATATCCTTCGATATCGCTGGGGCTGTAAGGAGCAATGGGTGACCGCGGTGCACTGCTCGGGGAGTCATGTCCAGGCTAATAGTCAAAATCACCTGGCAGGAGGGTTAACCTATTGTGCATGTTTTGGGTTGATGGGGGGAACTGGAGCACCCAGAGGAAACCCATACTGGCACAGGGAGAACATGCAAACCACAGAAAGGCCTGCACAGTTTGGAACCTTCTTGCAGCAAAGCAAGATCACTACCCATTCAGCCACTGTGCCGCTAGTACTTTTATGACACCAAGTACACAGGGATACAGCTATAATCTGGTTTCACAAGTAAATATAAATGCGCCAGAACTGAGCAATATAATATAATAAAAAAATATTTGGTAATCTTTGTGTATTCAAGGTATCAGATTTATGTGACCATGTAAACATAGCCAGTGTTGTAATTTTAGAAAAATGTGATTGTCCTTCACAACTAAAAATCCTTCAGAGGGGCATGAAACATTTTGCCTTGGATGAAATTTCAACAGACTCAAAGTGCTTGAATATCTTGCATAAGCCGTACTTGAAATCTTTGGTGATGTTGTCGTAAGTCGTGGGGTCTTTCAGGAGCTCCACCAGAGTGTCTGAAGCCGTTTTAACAAGCAGAGGACAGTTTGCATTTTCTGAGGCCAAGGAGCGTCTCACAACCTCCAAGTACTCTGTAAGAACATGAGAATGCAGAGTTATTCTCAAATATCCATACCATATAAGCGAACTGGACCATGGAGCTAAGGCTAAACCACGACAACACAGACAAAAGTCAGACATGAACTATACCTAAAATCAGACAAATGAAAACACTGCAGTGCAGGTCTAAAACATAAAAAGGAAACTTTATGTTGATGTTAAAGGAAACTTTATGTTTATGTTTAGGCAAGTAGCCTACATGCTATAATTTGAGAATCACAAAAATAATGGTAAGTGTTCAATAAACCAAAACATGTCAAATATACAGTTTTGTAACAACATATGAGTCACTGAGTTAAGTGAAAGTCTAAAACCAGTAAAAAACCCTTTTGCAAAATCATGGACTGTTTCTATTATTACCAGGGAAAGCATATTTGCGCAATACCTCTGACTAACTATGGAATGTTTGTATTTTTTCCATGCAGTGACTTTTAGTAATGTCAAACAGAAGGTCATTTTGATATTCTTTTGTGTGTGAAAAGGCCAAGGCTTAAAGCAACCTTGACTTACAGTATTGGTATAGTAAATGAAAATAGCTGTATTATAGCTATTGTTAAATGATGAATACATTTTTACAATGCCTTAATTTGGAGAACAATGACACAAATGCAACCTATTAAGGCTTAGAAACATTTTTGGTCTTACATTGCTTCTGTTACCTGGGAAATTTACTTGGGCATGAACTGGTGCACTGGTGGCCACAGAGGTGTAGACGAGGTGCGGGTACTTCAGTCTGAACCAGGCAGCAAGGGATCCAGGGTACGATCCCCCAAACGCCACCCACTTTCTGCCGTTCAGTCCCTGAGACTCAGCCATCACTGTCCTGAAGTGGGCCAGATCTGCCAGAGCCTGACGACTGCTCAGAAAACCCAGGCTGTCTGTGCTTAAGTCACTGCAGAGAGACAAGTGGAGTTATACTTTATTTACAGTAGTTTCAGTCACTTACAGGATGGCTCCATCTAGTGGCCTATTTTGTGCATTTATCCTTCTACAGGTATGTCTTTAGGTAATTGCAAACACATGGAAAATCACCAGATACAAGTACTTTTATAATGCATTCTTTAACTACATTTCAGAGCATTTTCACTTTCAACTTCAATCTATTTGCAGTCGTGTTTTGAGTTGCTTTGCTATATCCTCTTTTTAGACACTAGTGTGCTAAATCTAAATGTTCAAAAACTTTATGTCAGAAAACATAAAGCCTAAATGTCCTTCCACCTTTCACATGTCATTGTATTAGGGTATTTTCTAGCCAAAGTGTCTTTTATAGAAGACACTCACGCCGTTGGGTGACTTTTTCCATAAAAGCGGTGCTCCAGCATAAAGCAGAGTGCACCCAGTTTCTCTGCATAAATGAGCCAAGTGCCATGGTCCATCCAGGCAGGGTTGGCTGGTCCCTCGCCACCGATCATTAAAAACACAGGACCATCAGGCTGGGCAAAGGTGTCATTCACAAAGTATCTCTGCAACAGATAGACATATATTTAGTTGTTGAGTAAAGAAAGTGTCCATAAAGCATTAGTTGGTTGTTGAAGGTGAGAGGATAGTGGGGTTGCTTTAAAGGTTATATTCAGTATATAATAAAATAGCAAATACCATAGTGCTGTCATTCAATATTGTACTATTTTAGAGGATCACATTTTTATTTACTTTGCTACTTAGAGATATGGGTTAAAGGGGCACTATGCAAGTTTTTATGTGAAAAATAAAATCCTGATGTTAGTGCATATTTAGTGACCCAGTGGCAGTATGGGTGCAGCATGGCACCTTTACTTTCCATCACTAAAAGGCTAAATATGCACTAACATCAGGATTTTATTTTTCACTTAAAAACTTGCATAGTGCCCCTTTAAGTTTAGTATGTTTTAACAGAAATAACCCGCTTTTTAATTCCAAAATACAAATACATTTAATTAAGACGAGACATTACAAAAAAAACTTCTTCATAGTTTATCCCTCTAAAGATGGACACATACTAGAGGATTTTTAGTCAGATTTTTAGTCTGAGGAGGCGTGGCTTAATAAAAACGTTCTCTCATGGCATGGTCTGTGGTGGGACTCCTCATGTGTGTATGTGTGTCCTCATGTCTGTCCTTAAGTGTGTGCAGTCTGTGCACAATTCTTTAGTCTCAAAAGATTTAAAATCCTCTAGTGTGTAGGCACATTTACACTCAACTCAGTGTTACACTACTAACTTTTATTTAATGTTAAAATGTAAGTGTGCAATTCAAATCTTGTATTGAAGACTACAAATTATATACTGTATACAGAGAGGTACATGATCAAATCTTACTTGTTTCCATACTCTGGTGTCCTGACCATTGAAATGATCCAATTTCTGAATGAACCATTTCTCCTCAGCTTCAAAGTTTTGGATGCTGTGGAGTCTTGGAGCAAACTTTACAAATCCTTTATGTCCTTTACCAACAGTGAAGACAGAAAACAAAAACAAAATTGTACTAAAAACAACCCAGCTAGATTGAAAAGCCATGTTTGAATAATAAGGAACTGGAGGACAGGAGCATGTGATTTAAAAAGAAGTCATATGACAAGTTCCCCAGTGCTGCTTTCAAAGACTGTTAGCATATTTCAGAATTTAAGAAAAATACTCACAGTTTCCTAAACAAAAACAACAAAAAAACTAGCAACAATAGTTTTTGTGCTTGTATTTTGATGTACTTGTAGATGTGCAATTACTTAAAGGCTGGTTTTAAGTGAGAACTTTAATTTATAATTGCATCTTGAACGAGAACGTGATATTTTGAACACACCACCAATAGGGGGCGCATATGAAAACACACGGCTGTTTACTCAGTCTGCAGTGAAGAAGAGTTGTTTCCTCTTAGCAAAGTCGTTCGCACGGTGATAGTTCATACATTTTCAACTATGGAGGAAGCAAAAAACAAAGAAAATAAGCAAACAGAGAAGACCGATGAGAAAGACAAGGACAAAGAGAAGGGGCAGCAGGCCTCTGGGAAGGACAAGGACAAGAAAGAGGAGCAGGAACTGGTAAATTCGTGTATTATTCTCATTCAAACATGCACCGACCCTCAGCCTGTTGTCATATTTGCCTTAGTCACTGCGGCTTTGACACGACCATAGCCTAACTAGCCTTTATTTTTGTGGCTATCGTCTTACACATATGCTCCATACAGTCATTATGTCTCCCGTTAGACGGCCCCTGTTCGGTTTCATAATCCGTGCATTTGAAATGTGTGATATGAGAGCTGTAGTTTAGTTTTGAGCTATGCTAACTGAGCCGGTGGGCTAATGCTAGCGTGCTAGTTGTTGTCACTGTTGACTGTATTGGAAAGTGGTAGCGTTGTTAGCATCTCAGTTGTGGTCCTAACTGTGACACATCAGCAAAATACTAACACTGCACAGTAAAGCGTGTTAAACGTCATATTCATGAGGTTTAATCCTGGACCTGAAAACACACAATCTCAGCAGCTGTCAATATAGCCCTCTGCTTAGTATTTTTGTTGGAACTAGTAAAAGTAATGACTGTTGTGTACAACATAACCCTAGTGATGTAGTAGTAATACCTCAGTAATGTAATGAGCTAACTTATTGCTTTCAGTCAGAGGAGGATAAGCAGTTGCAAGAAGATTTGGAAATGATGGTCGAGAGATTGAGTGTAAGTATTACTTTTAATAACATATATTATATTAATACTCCTAAGACATATTAATATATTTTTTTTCATTGTCCAGGAAAAGGACACAACACTGTACCGCCCAGCATTAGAGGAGCTGCGCAGACTAATCCGCTCGTCAACCACCTCCATGACCTCAGTCCCCAAGCCCTTAAAATTTCTTCGCCCTCACTATGGCAAACTCAAAGAGATATATGACGGCATGGCTCCTGGAGAGAACAAGGTGAGACCCCAAAGTACTTTAGTCCCGCTTTTGGAAAAACTCTAGAAGCCTTACCTACAAATATTACATTAATGAATCTGCTCCTAATTATAATTCAATTTTCAGAGATTCTGCGCTGATGTTGTATCTGTATTGGCCATGACTATGAGCGGAGAGCGAGAGTGTCTCAAATACCGTTTGCTGGGATCTCAAGAAGAGTTGGCTTCTTGGGGGCATGAATATGTGAGGTACGACATACACTGGGGGGTGTTATTGGCAAAGGAAATTTTGTCATCAACTGATCCCATTGGTAGGAGAGCTTTGAACCAGCTTGATTACAAAGATTCAACAGATAGAAAACAGAGCTTACACAGAGGCAGATTTAGTTTACAGTATGTTGCTTATGATGCATACTGGATTCTTAATCCTGTACATACTATCATTTTCAGGCACCTTGCTGGGGAAGTTGCTAAAGAGTGGCAGGAGGTAGAAGAGAGTGACAAGACCCAACAGGAGACCCTGCTCAAACTGGTCAAGGAAATCCTTCCCTACAACATGGGTCACAACGCTGAACACGAGGCCTGTGATTTGCTCATGGAGATTGAGAGGCTGGACATGCTGGAGGACTACATTGATGAGAATGCGTATGCAAAAGTCTGTCTCTATCTCACTAGGTATGTCGGTATATAGATGAACAATTATAATGTTGTCACTCTGTTTTGATGTTCAGTTGTTACTTCCACTTTACTATTCTTTTAGCTGTGTGAGCTATGTTCCTGAACCAGAGAACTCTGCACTTCTGCGATGTGCCTTGAACATCTTCAGGAAGTTTAATCGGTATCCAGAGGCACTCAGACTGGCACTTATGCTCAATGACGTGGAGCTTGTTGAAAACATTTTCACATCCTGCAAAGACATGTAAGAGAAAAGTTGTTGTTTGTACCATTTTGATTGTAAGAATAGGCTGTAAGAGTTCATACTGATATCTAAGCTGTTTTTGTTGCAGTGTAATTCAGAAACAGTTGGCCTTCATGCTTGGTCGTCACGGCATGTTCCTGGAGCTGAATGAAGATGTGGAGGATTACGAGGACTTAACAGAAATTATGTCTAATGTGCAGCTAAATAGCAACTTTTTGGCTCTAGCCAGAGAGGTGTGAACTTCAACTAATAAAGTGAATTTCCCCTAGATTATTTTAATTGATCATTTATTGACAACACATTTTTACATTGTTCTAGTTGGATATAATGGAACCAAAAGTCCCAGATGACATCTACAAAACACATTTGGAAAACAACAGTGAGTGTCGTCTGAATTTATTACATTGTTCTGTTTGTTTCTATGTATTCTTAATGCCTATAAGATTATTTGTCCTGGTTAACTGTCTGTTTTGTCAGGGTTTGGAGGCAGTGGCTCCCAGGTGGACTCTGCTCGTATGAATTTGGCCTCTTCATTTGTTAACGGCTTTGTCAATGCTGCTTTTGGGCAAGACAAGCTCCTGACAGATGATGGCAACAAATGGCTTTACAAGAACAAGGATCACGGTGAGAACATTGCATACATGAAAGCTGAATTTGCAATTATATTCTATAGGAATAGCATTTTTGTTTTACCTCATCATCCTTATTCATATTTAAAATGTCTGTAGGCATGTTGAGTGCTGCAGCATCACTAGGAATGATCCTTTTGTGGGATGTGGATGGTGGTCTGACCCAAATAGACAAATACCTGTACTCTTCTGAAGACTACATTAAGGTTGGTGATTTACAACAATTTATGTGTAATAGATTTTTTTATAAAAAAAACAAATAATCTATTTTTCTATAGTCTGGAGCTCTCTTGGCCTGCGGTATTGTAAACTCAGGTGTCAGGAATGAGTGCGACCCGGCCCTCGCCCTACTTTCAGATTATGTCCTTCACAACAGCAACGTAATGAGGATAGGGGCCATCTTTGGGTGAGTAGAGCTACTGCTAATTCAAAATACTGTATTTAAGATGCAAAGTTTGCATCTTTCTAAAAAAATGTATTTTCTTTTTAGTCTGGGTCTGGCCTACGCTGGATCTAACAGAGAGGATGTTCTTTCTCTGCTTCTTCCGGTTATGGGAGACTCTAAATCTAGCATGGAGGTATGCATTTCTTTCCTGAAATAAATGAAAATGTAATTTTGCATTTAAACTATTTGATAGCTTACAAAACTGTTAATCCTCCTAGTTTATTTTTGGACGTTAATTGTTGTACTTGATTTGTTTTTTTTATAGGTGGTGGGAGTGACGGCATTAGCGTGTGGTATGATTGCTGTGGGCTCTTGTAATGGAGATGTGACCTCCACCATTGTCCAGACCATTATGGAAAAGAACGAGACGGAGCTGAAGGATACTTATGCAAGATGGCTGCCTTTGGGCTTGGGACTCAATCATCTTGGTAAGCTTCAATGCAGTAAATGGATAAAACATGCACATTAGGTTAATCCTCCAGCCAGGTGCCAGATCATTGTGTACTATAAAATGGTGTGAAGTACTAACAATGTTTGTTTTGTCTTCTTCAGGGAAAGGGGAGGCAATTGAGACAACTTTGGCAGCTCTACAAGTCGTTCCTGAACCTTTCCGCAGCTTTGCTAACACATTAGTGGACATCTGTGCATATGCAGGTACATTATTTTATTTTCCTTTCTTAACCCTTACAAAACAAGCCTAAATTTGGACTTGCATATTTTTCTTTCAGGCTCTGGTAATGTCCTGAAAGTGCAGCAGCTGCTTCACATCTGCAGTGAACACTATGAAGCTAAAGACAAAGACAAGGAGGACGATAAGGACAAAAAGGATAAGAAAGACAAGGACAAAAAGGAGACTCCGGCTGATATGGGCTCACACCAGGTTTGGGCTAAATCGTTAATACTTTGACTGTTTATACACCTTTTTACGTTATCTTTTTGTAAAGTTAGAAAAATTGTACATCTTTTTAGGGTGTTGCTGTTCTTGGCATTGCACTCATTGCTATGGGAGAGGAGATTGGTTCGGAAATGGCCCTGCGCACTTTCGGACATCTGGTTAGTAGCAGAGTAATGAATTATGCACAACCTCGTCAATTACATGTCATTGTGACCACACGTTTGGGATGAGAATTTTGGTCAGTTGATACGGAACGATACAGGATTAGGAATATGACATTACAATCAAAATTAAATAAATAAACTCGAAAGTTAATTTATGCAAATCTAAATCACTTTTGAATTTTGCATCTCCATTTAGAAGGGGTTATTAAAAATGTACCTTGATACTGTATACCTTTTGACATCTTTTTAACAGTTATGATGCAAGAATACAGGTCTAGCTATAAGTGTTATTAGAAGATCTAATGAACCTAAACTGTCTATCATCATGTGTATTGCTTTAGCCACTGTTGAACACAACCTCTTATGTTTTCCAGCTGCGTTATGGTGAGCCCACTCTGAGGCGAGCAGTGCCATTAGCGCTGGCTCTTATATCCGTCTCCAATCCTCGACTCAACATCCTGGACACACTCAGCAAGTTTTCCCATGACGCGGACCCCGAGGTTTCCCACAACTCCATCTTTGCCATGGGAATGGTGGGCAGCGGTGAGTGAGGTTTTAAGCAGGCGATCAAATTACTAATCTGACTCTACACAATAAGTAATCCTGAGCTACAATAGATATTTGATATCTTGTTTGATATCAGTCAGTTTGAATCAATTCATCACACTGGATAAAAAATGTTGTCCTGAATCTAATATAAAATTAAATGAATTGCAATTGCATCTTTAGCTGTTCCTACACTTTTGAGCGTCTGTTAACACATTAAAATAAAATTCATCTTATGTTTCGTTCAATAGGTACAAATAATGCTCGACTTGCTGCCATGTTGAGGCAGCTGGCTCAGTATCATGCCAAAGACCCCAACAACCTCTTCATGGTCCGTTTGGCACAGGTGGGTGGCAACACTGGAGCTCTCTGTACTGGAAATTTGCACCCATGGGTGAACAATTACTCCCTGTATGTATGATATTGTGTGCTAACTTTATTTCCGGTCTTCTACAGGGTCTGACTCACCTGGGCAAAGGCACACTGACGCTGTGTCCTTATCACAGCGATCGACAGCTCATGAGTCAAGTGGCCGTAGCTGGACTTCTCACTGTTCTAGTGTCTTTCCTTGACGTCAAAAACAGTGAGTCAATTTACACTTTTTTGTATTTGAAGTTTTTAGTTTTAAGGTCTGGATACAGATACCATATCAAAAAACAAGCACTCACACAATATCACTGACTAGGAATATTTCCACATTCTGCAATGTCAGTCTTGATGATTGTTAATTTAGATTGTCTTAAATTGCAGTAATCCTTGGGAAATCTCACTACATCCTCTATGGCCTGGTAGCAGCCATGCAGCCACGAATGCTGGTTACTTTCGACGAAGAGCTGCGACCGCTTCCTGTATCAGTTAGAGTTGGACAGGTAAACTCATACTGTCCCACTTAAAGATTTATTTTAAAGATTGTCATAAAGAGTGAAAATAACTGTAAGATTTGAGTGTGTGCCTAAAGGGATATACAGTATTTCAAGAATACATTCTTATATTCACAGAATGCATTCAAAATATAATCTAGATATTTTCTCTGTTTACAGGCAGTAGATGTTGTGGGCCAGGCTGGTAAACCCAAGGCCATCACAGGTTTCCAGACACACACCACGCCAGTGCTGTTGGCCCATGGGGAGAGGGCGGAGTTGGCCACAGAAGAGTACCTCCCAGTCACCCCCATCCTGGAGGGCTTCGTTATTCTCCGCAAGAATCCCAACTATGAAACCTAGACCCCCCCCCCATTCCCTCCTGCCCAACTCTTCTCCTTTTTCTGACTGGCTTCCCCCTGTGTTTTTAAGGGTAGCCCAGATGTTATGTACTCTTTTATTATATGGTTGAAAACAGGTATTATCATTCATCTGTGGGCCAATCTTCAGCAGTCAATACATATAATATACAAGGCTTTTAGAATTGGACTGGAGTACATTATGACATCATTCCCTTTGCAGTTAATTTGTTCCATGTACATTCTACATCCAGTTGTGACTTGGAAACAATTACAGATTTGGGAAAATCCCTTTTGTATGCTTGTCTCTGAAATAGCTTTTAAGCTGTTTTTCAAATGCTCTAAGTTTGCCCCAACATTTTCATCTGTGGACATCTTTTGTAATTAGAAAAATAAAGTATGTATTCACCACGTTTTCTGTTTTGTTACAATACTCACTGTAAAAGGTTGAATAAACGTTATCACGTTTCCGTCTAGTGGAGAGTGTTTTGGTTTCATTTTGCTCGCAAGGGGGAGCAATTTAGTCCTCAGGTCCACACGTGGATTACCAGATTTAGGAACAGATCATGATTGAGATCTGATTGAGATGGATAACTGAGGATGATGATAGTAACTTGAGTCAAGCATCAATAGGAAAATTAAACTACATAACACCTAGGGAAGTGGCTCTATGGTTGGGTACATTACACCAATGGGGTACAGTTTAACTTGAGTAACGGAATCCATTTCCTTAAAAATAATATATATATATTTTTTAAGATTATTTTTGCTCCCTTTCTAGCAGTCATTGCATTAAAAAATGAAATTATGAATGAACACTAAAGTATAAGGACTTTCATTTGGTCCATCGACAAGACCCATACATTGACTGAAACGCATAATCAATATATTAGGTAAAGTTTAATGTATAGAAAGAAATGAAGCTTTTGATCGCTGGACCAGATCCAGATTCACGTGATGGGATTTCGCCGGAATTACCTCGCTACCGGCTTCCGGGAAGATTTTCCGTCCGTCCGGCTCTGCGGACTCAAGGAGAGAAAGGTAATACCCTGGTCCTCAACTAAATTCTTTCAAATTACATGCTCGTTATCATTTATGTGCCGTGTTGTTTATACCTGAAAGATTTTGATCAATACCCGGGGGGCTATGTCATGTTTCATCCACAAATAACACCGAATACATGGACTTTTCTGTGAGGTTTCTGCTGACTGGTTCCTACTGTGTTTTCAGGGATTAGCCGCTAGCCGCTCGTTAGCCTTTCAAGCTAATACAACTATCGCTGCCCGATTTGAGTCACACAGCTCTGTCTTTCATTTAAACGGCACCGATCATATTTTAACCGCTTTGGATAGCTTTAAATGTACCACGTTTACTGTCAAAATGGTCTTGTATTTAGGTAGTCAAGTGGCAAACAGATTATGTTAGACTGTCATGTCAACTATTTCTTATTCACCGTTGTTACTTTTTATTTGCATCGATGTTACATAAATACCCCTTCGAATAATGGAGCTCAGGGTCTGTTTACCATGCATGTAAACTTTGCAAAGCACGTAAGAGTGACTCGAACAAGTGTGATCAAATGTCATTTGTCCAAATGTTGCTGCCGTATCAAAGATGGTAGACCAGTTTGCGCAAGCGTATTGCAGGTTTTGAAGCGAATCGGGCAGCGACGCAGATCAGGGAGCGATTGCCATAGAAGCGACGTGGGTGTTCTTTCTTTGCTTCAGCTAGCTCGACTGGCTAACTGTCTTACGTTCTGTAAAATTACACATAAATAGTCTAGAACAAGGTGACGCTCAGAGTTATACCATATTGTGCGCTACGTTTGATTAAAGACAGGCATGTGATACACTTTGACATAAGTGAGGTGGTGTATTCACCGGTAGCTAAACCATATGTGTTGCTGCTAGCACCGCTACATTGCCCACTACTCGCTGCATTGTGGTCCACTTAGGCGGTGACTCGATAAACAACTAGCTAGGTCGAAGGGCATTGGCCGTACTTTGTAGAGATGATACAATATTTATTTGTGAAGAACGAGTATACAACTTAACAAACTAATGTGAATTACTACCTACTGATAATTTGACACCTAAAACCCTGTGATGTCAATGGCTAAGCAATGTGAAACCACTGGGATAGTAGATAAAGTATGCAAAGGGAGCTTCTAAATCCATGATTAGGCAAGAGTATGTGGTTTAGGAATGCGTAATAAAACGGGTGTTACACAGTTGTCTGGTTGAAATTATGTCAAATGCCTGACAATGGTGGTCAGTGGGGCCTGCGGCGAGATGACGCGTGTCTGTCTTCGGTTATTGTGCCAATAATTAACTTACTTATGTTTGCCTCTAGTGTTAGTATCACAAATGGACAAATATACAATCCCAATTTGATCATGTGAAACAAATATCCCATGCCATGACCTGCTGGTGTCCAACTTGTGGATATATATATTTTGTATTATTTGATTAGTTTGTAAAGTGACGGTGACCTTTGATGCATTAGTTTGTTTGCGGTGTGCTTCTTGCTCTCCACAATCTGCATCCTTTTGGCTAAATTCTTGGACACGTAGAGTGATTCGAAACTGGCTTACTGTGATGAGATTGATGTTGCTACGTTTACAATCATATTATAACAATTGAAATGTGTGTTTTTTTCCCCAATTACTGCGCATAGCATTGTCATGCTAATGTTGTCAGTACTGCTCAATAGCTAATATAATAATAAATCATCATGTATTATCCTTTGAGTGCTGCGTTTCAAAACAACTCTGCCATGTAGCAGCCTCGCCCCTTAACTACACCGCCATTCACCTCCTTTCTGTGTCAGTTATTGTTACTGGAAGTTTTACCTGTAACCTGACATAAATGAGCTGTTACTTGTGTTGTTTGTGAGGTGTGGCTGCACGAAGCCGGTAGCTGCACTGTACATCGCGCCAAGAGCTGTGGCAACCACGTGGTTATTCCAGATTGGGCCTAGGAAAGTTAGCTGCGTGGCTAATAGCGCAGCATCCAGACGCACAACGTTACGCCAAAATATGTTGGAGTTTTGACCAAGGCAAGTGAGTTATATGTACTGAATCTTTATCAATGAATGTGCGGAGCTGTCATTGTCGCGGTAAAATGTGGATACGCAGTTAGACACGCCCCTGTGTCACAGCCAGAGAAGGGACCCACACTGAGGCGTGCGTAATACCGGTGGCATGCCTGATTTATAGAGGCATTAGCATCGTGTTTGACTTTTAAAATGTCATTGACTCGTACCATTTGTGCAGTACTCTGTATTGTATGTGTTTGGGAGATATCATGGTTACTTTTCCCAGCTTTCTGCGGCCGGAGAGCTGCTGTTATGGGGAACTTGCACCCATGTGACTGACCTCTGCTGTAGAGTTGACTTAAAATGGGTGCTGCTCTTCATACCACAAATCTCCATCATGGCTTAAGTTTTAGCCAATATCCCTGTGTTTCTGCGGGCTTATACCATTAGGTCAATCACCATCAATATAAAGGAAAGGCATTTTTGATCACAATATCAACACCTTATATGTTATCAACCACTGTCTGATCCCCTACACTAAACAGGAATAGCACAGGAAATATGTATTGATATTTATCTCACCATACCATATTATTTACTATCTTTCAACTTGGCCTTATTTTATTATCATTTCTGTATGGGAAGCAATGACAACAATCAGGTTTATTATTTAGCTTTGGTCAAAATAATAACTTAACTTTAATTTCGCAACAGAAATGCAGTTCACATTTGTTTATTGATGTACATTATTCCAGAGTGAAGGTCTTTATGCACAGACAAACAATATAGTCGTCAATGAGCTGTAAAACCAAATGCTTTGCTTTAATTTCAGTATGGCTTAAAGACAACCTTTTTCTGGATTCCAAGCACAGAGGGTGTGCATGTGTGTGATTTGGCACAATAGCCGTTCACCAGAGTTTGAGCTGGGTGTGGGGCAGAAGGCAGAGCTGCTGCAGTGATGGAGTTTAACTTTCACAGTCATCGTCACACCACACTGTCTGACAATTAAAAAGATGTGTCACAGCCTTTAAGTCTACATTTAGCATCCAATTTTTATCTAAATGTGCAAATATATATAGTGTACAATTTTGAAAATTGCTGTCAGAAATGCAGTGTTCGTGAACAAAAACAGAGAACAAATGTATTAGAACAATCTAACACCAAGTCTGTCTGTCTGTTTGGTAATTTGTTTTATTTTAAAATTCTACATTGTTTTTGTTTCAGGGTTGTATAAAATGTCTATTTTAGTAAGATGTTCCCCCACATTAAAGTGTACAGTACAGCTCATTTGTGTAAACATCGAGATCTCCTCCACCCTGCCAGAAGAGACATGATATAGCTCTCATTTCTGCAAACTTGCAAATGTTCCTACCCTCTTACTCCGGTCAGGGACACTGAAGTGCACACCGAGCTATGTCGGAGTGGCCCTGTCTCCACGGTTGCTTCATGTCTCACAGGCTTGACTGACTAGCTTGCATGTGATTAGCGGGTTAGCTCGGGGCACCTCCTTTACCTCGACTTAGGTATCTTAAAAACACAGCCGAAAACTTTTGGGCCCCCCCGGAGTGCTTCTTTGCAAACTCCGCAATGCCGTGACTGATTTGTACTGATCGCTTGTTCCCCAAACATCTGCTCAGACTTTGTGCTGCAGATTTATGCCACTTCTTCTAACTAACTCAGCTCTTTTAAGAAAGAAAGTTGACAAATTCTCATTGCATTTCTCCAAAGCACCTTGTAGTTTCTAACCGTCTCTGTCTCTTCCTCTTGTTTACGTCACAAAAGGGAGTGCAGCCTCTGAGCCAGTGGGAGCTGTAAGGCCAGGACCCTCTTTTAGCCCTGAGGTTGTTTACTCAGCATTTCGACTGCGTTCGGTCCGACTGGGCTTTCTGTCAATGGGTCCAGGAGCCTTTACACTGCCTGGCTTGTAATGTTGTACTCGTATTTATTTAAAGCTGAGTTACACCTTTTCTAGTCTGACAATCCAATATCCAGTCATCATCCCGTTACAATCTATAGAGTTACATTTTACGCAGTGATGGTCTTTACTCTTGTGTTTTTCAACTTTTTTTTTACGTGCAGGCAGACTTTTTTTTTTTTGTTGAAGACATGGCACAGCACACGGCACACAGCAATCTTAAAAACTGTAGGAAATTTACGTTGATGCAAAGGTCTATGTCATTGCATCTGCTTATTAGGCTGAGATGGTTGTTTTGTTTATTTTTCTGGTTAAGTTTGACCCGGACACAGAAAAACGGGAAAGTATTAAATAAAATGACAGTATGAAGTAGTTATATACATTGTTTTGAAAATCACTGCCTTTGTCTTTTCTTGGTTTAAACTTGATGTTAACACTGCTCGGCTTATAACGGGAGGGACGCATATGTTTCAATTTGACCAAAATCTAAAAATGTTTCTTTTTCTCATGGGTCGCTTTTAGGGTTGCACCGATCCAGCCAATACCTTACCGATACTTTCACCAAATTAATTTCAGCGAATATGGACATACTGTATGTCATTTGAAAGCTCTTAACCTGTAGAATTCAGTCAGTTATTATTAGGTTTACACTCTGCAATAGAACTATTGAATGTTGGAAGCTGTCTATTTAATGTAACAAGGACCCGTCACCTTTTCCCTCACTGCAAATCCACTGCAGTTTCTTTGCATAAACAACAAAATGTCCTCTACAAATCTACTTTTGTGAAACTCTCACAGTATTGGTTGGTATCAGTAGATATTCAAACCCCAGGTATCGGTATCGTAAGCAACAAAGCTGGATCAGTGCATCTCTGACTTTGCTTTGTTACCTACAGCTAACCGGTCAATTACATAGTGTTTTTGCAGATTTTTACACTGGATGCCCTCCCTGTTACAGCCAACCACCTTACTAGTGTGACTGAGGGGGGTTTAGAGCTCAGGCCGGACTCAAAGTTGATAATAACTTAATAACTATAATAACTACTTGATAAAATTCTGGCTGTCCCACTGCTCAGTCGATTACAACAATTTTTGCTGCTCTTAGAAGTGGGAAAACATCCTGACTCATCATGACTCAGGTGTTTTTTTTTATAGTGCTGCTGCTCGGACTGGGTCACAGGGAGAGGAAGGCAGCACCAGGACTGTTAGATATATAACATTAAAGGCTATAAATACCACCGTGTCACTACTGCAGCAAGACCGTTGTGACACCCGTGAGTAGATTGCAGTTCAGGATCAGGAAATGGCATATAACTGACTGTGTTGATTGTCAATGGGAATGGAACGGGAAGCTATTGATTCAACAAACCCACAGACGCACTGATGAAACACCCAGAACACAGCCTTACATTTCACTGACACCAAGCTAACGCCTCTTCACCTTCAGCCTCCGCATTAAACCTATGGACTGCATTGTGTGTAGAAGGTTTAGCAATTAGCACGTGGCAATCTCCTTAAGGTAAGCCAAGCCTGTATGTTGAGAAAAGCCCTACCCCAAGTTAGAGTTGTGCAGTGTGGCAAAAGCTGAGGGAACGTTAATCAAGTCTTGGCAGTGCACGGCAAATTTTATGTATTCAGTTTCACAGACAGAGCAACTCAATAACATTTTTCAGTCAAGGGCATGTTTTATTTCTATTAATAAATACAAATATGTTTTTGAGTATAAAGTGATATGCAATTTTGTGGGTAACATAATTTTAGAACATTGACAATTGTGGTAACTTGTATCATCTTATTTTCATTTACCAACTTCAAAACAAGTAAAATGAGTTATTTCAGTTTTTTATCTACTGTGTCATTATCACATCAAGAAAGAATGGTTTTGTTGGCCCATCATTAAGCTGAGGCTGAGGCTGGAGAGGCTTTCTAAAGTCAAATTGTATTGGAATAGGACAGTTATACAGAGCCTTTGTGGCTGGTGTTCTTTCGCTAACTTAAATAATGAATTAAATTGTGCAATATGCTTTTGGCAGTCATGACCCATGCATTTCATTTTTGCTAATATTGCCCCTTTGTGTTTTTCAGGAAATCCGCTTCTCAGCCTCACAACCCGTTGGACCTAAGAAGTCATAATTGTAAGCCTTCGTGTCGCACCGCTCAGGAGGTCCAGTGATTTAGTATTCATTCTAACTCATTCATTCAGTCTGTTTGCAGATCCGTGCACAGGTCCACGTCTGCCCTCCCCATGCAGATCTCAATGAAATGAATAAAGCACCACAGCCTATAACAGGACCCCCCTCCATCCCCCACCCGGCCCCCTCCCCCGGCCTCTCGCAGGTAAGGCACTCTCAACACTGTGCTGCTTATTTTGCTTTCGATTGGTTGTGTTAAAGTGCCAGGTTGTCACTGTGCTTTCATTTCGTCGTTTGGCCATGTGCAGATTATACAGTAGGCCAGGGCTGCACGATTTTGACCATAAAAACCTAATTGCGATATTTCGGACAGAAATTGCGATTCGGTTTGCAATTTTTATGTTATGTATTTTTCGTACAATTGAGTATTGTCTAGGCATGGGGTGGTATGGAAATTATTGCAAAATTTTAATTGGTGAATTGAGTTTTGATTCTGTTATAGCTTGACTGACAATGTGACCTACGCGCATTTTGTTTAGCCACGTGCTCTTCCTCTGGGGCCATGGTCTTATTGCCATTATTTTCATGGCAATTACCAATATTAAATAAAAAGTTAAATTAAAGTTAAAATTAAAATAAAGTTTTGGTGCCTTTTTTTTTTAGGTCTGCAGACAGCACTAACTAAAGTTATGAGGTTGTTTCAGCTCAAATAAATGACAAAAAAAAGTCTATTATGGCATAAATTAGCCTTATTGTTCTGTTTTATGGTTCTAGATGACCATTCATTTAGTAAAAGTAAAAAGTATTGTTTAGGTACGGGTGTTGTAAAGAATCGTTAAAGTGCTGGTATTGGGGGGCGGAAGCAACAGTACCCAGCCCTATAGATATGTGCAGGAAAAGGTCATGTGGCTGAAACCCATGAATATAATATTGTGTGTCCACTGTCCAGTCTGTTTGCTGTGCCACTGCTGCCGTTTCACGCTTCTGCCCGTTCACTGAGCTTCACCCTGACACTCTCTGATCTCTGCCCCGTCTGTTGCAGCCCTCGTTCCCCTCGGGGCAGCCCCCCTCTGTTGTGTTTGCCACCCCACCTCCTCAAATGAACCCCACACCACAGCCCCGACAGGTAACGCTCTCCACCGCTCTCACACGCTCACTCATTCTTTGTGAAAGTCCCATATGTCGCACACACAGGCGCACGCTACTGTGCTCAGCCTCACGCTTCATGTTCAGTGTTTTTGCTGAATGACTGCTCAGTTTGCCAGTCTACATGTATTTCTTCAATGGTTTCATGTATTCCCTTCACAAATTAACAATAAGGTTTATATTCCTATAGCGAGTCTGAGCACATAAGGGGTCTTTCAGTAGGAGCAGAATTAGATTGCTTTTTCAAATACAATTTCTTTTATTTATTTTTTATTATTATTTATTTGAGCATCTGAGTTTGACAAAGTTGGACATAAGGTACAGATCAGCATGGAAAGCAAACAAAAGAATACATACATAAATAAATAAATATATACAGAACAGGTATGATGCCCAAAATACACAATTCTCTTACTCCTCTATCTATTGAGGATTTGCAGGTCAGCATTATTATAGGTTCAGGTGAAATCACAACATTCTTAAGAGCCTATATCTAAAATTGAGGGCAGCTGAAGACTCTTTGGCGGTGACTGTCCAAATACAAATGTCTTAATTTATTGCTAATTTCTCTGTAATTCCTGGGCCAATCCACATGAAGCAAAAACTGTCAGTTCAAAGTCTTCTCTGTCAGCACATTTGAACTAAGGTCTAATTATTTTCTCATAAAGGTGTCCAAAAGTGGAGACAATATTCAAAAACACATGCATGATGTTGACCAGTAGAAAGCACTTTCAGCCATAATAATAATATTGTGAATCCAGTCACCATCAAATAATGATCAGGGAAAACATTTGGACATTTTCTTTTTGGAAATTTATATAACTTGAACGTAACCTATTACTTGATTTGACCCACAGTCTGAAATGGTAAGGGTTCTATTTGGAATGAAAGAACACATGTGCATACCCTCTATAAGACTATAGAGGGTGTGAGTAGTCCGATAGCTATTTGATATTCGCTTCTACAATGATCAGGGAACCGTCTTGCCATTCCTCCTGAACAACAGCGATGTGAATATTGTTCCTACTCATTAGGACAGAGGTGCAGTGAGTATTTAGGTCTGTGTAGTGGTGCATGTCTGTCCCAGCTGTTGTGCACTTTCTCGTGTTGAGGTTTTCAGTAATTAAGCAGGCTCTCTGCCAACACATGAGCAGCTGAGCGCAGCCTCGGAAACATCTTGAGTTTTCGCACTCGGCATTATTCAACACACTTTTTCAATTTTTAATAACCGTTGTTGGAAAATGAACTGTGAAGAGTTGCTTATTTACATTAAATAATTCTAGGTTTTAAATGTTAAGCACCAGAAGACACAGTGAGAAGGAACACAGCTTTTGTACCTATTCTAAACAGGGATGAATGTTGGCAGAGTGGGTAGCTTTTTGTTGTTTCTATTACCAATGGCAAACGTGAGAACTTCCTGCGTTGGCCATAGCGGATCTGGTGAATACAAAACCAAACAAACCCACTTAATAATCATAACTACAACTGTAAGCAAAGATCATAGACACATGTTCACATTATCTGTACTTGGTAGTTTAGTTTTAGTTTGTCTACAATGGAAACAAAAATGTAAGACGTGATAAATAGATGCTTTTAATGAAACTGTTCAAATTAACTTATTTCCTTTTCAATTTAACTATGTATTGTTGATTTGGTCCACTTGCAGTATCAGTCAAAAGTTTGGAAACCCTTTCCATGCATTTGCTTTTCTTTATTTTCAACACTAGTATTTACATCATGTGGTTCTCATTAAACTATGAATGAACACATGGAAGCAAAAAAGAGGTAGTGACCTGAAATTTCTGGTGACTACATTGGCAAGCTCCTTGAGAAAATGTCAAGTGTGCAAAGCAGTAATCAAAGCAAAAGGCAGCTATTTTGAAGAATCTATTTCAGCCTTTTATCTTTTTGTTCATTCATAAATGGATGCCTTCAGTGAGAATCTTCAATGTAAATAGTCTTGAAATGAAAGGGGAAAAAAGTGTTTCCAAACGTTTGACCGGTACAGCACATTTCATCGACTAAAACAGAATTGTATTGTAGTCATCCAAAGACTAACACAAAGCCCAAATGAAACGGTGTTGTCAAAAACTGCTTGTATATGATTCCTGGTTTCCTTGCGCTGTATTTAGTTGAACTGTTGAAGCATGCCTCTCTGCTTGTCTTTAACCTCTGCTGTCTCCCTCTTCCCTCCAGTTCACCCCTGGGCCCCGGCCTTTACACCAACAGGTACTAACAACATCTGCCTAATGTTACAGGAGCCTTTTACAAACATTGCACACAGCTTATCCGTGGCTGCCGGATATTCTCCCGCTCTGATACATATACGTGTCAAAAAGGGCTATTGTACAGTGGATTTTTGCATATGAACTAAAGAAGACAGCATCCATTAAGAGCGGGGGGAGTGATAAGAGCGGGGGAAGACGACTAATTAGCGCAGCGGCTATCAGCTCAACGCTAATCGAAGAAATTTGGCTAAGTTCTTCACAGTAATGGTGACATGAGCGCTGATATTTTCATCATGCGTCCTCGATGTAGCAACCACACAGAGAAAACACACTCATGTGGACGTGTGCATGTGTAGGGCCCGCTATCTGAAGAGCTGTCTGAATGTGCAAGTTTGTAAAAGGCTATGGAGGGGTGGACAGGGATTTAAACAGGAGAAAGACTCATCACCTTCTTTTTATTTATTTTAGTGTATATCATTTCTCCACATTTAATCACACTGAATAAATGTTTATAATTATTTTATATAAAAGTAATCAACTCGTACCAAAGTTGTGTAGACTTTGGTGTACTGCTTGTAGAGCAAATGTAAATAATTAATTGCCAGTTTCTGAATGAACTTGGTTGCCATGGTGTTGGGTGCATTCTGCAGTTACAAACCAGGAAGATAGGACAACCCCAGGCTACAGCTGCTTAGTTTTGCATCAACAATGTCAACGGCAGTAAAGGAAAAGAATATACGGCACAAACACTTGCCTTGTATTATCGCTTTGATGGTGAGGTGAGTTTTTGTCCTGTATATTCCCTTACTGCCTTACTAGCCTCTTCTGCTTCTGTTTGATGCGTCTGTGTGTGATTATTAGCAGAGCTTTAAGGCAAAACTAAACCGCTGTAGCCTGGAGTTGTCCTACCTTACTGGTTTGTAACTGCTGAATGTATCCGGAAACCATGGCAACCCAATTAATTCAGAAACTGGAAATTGATTTATTGATTCTTAATCTATTGGAATTAAGAACTCTTTGGTATCTTCATGTTGTCTCCTGTTTGCATGCTGCTAGTTGTCAACTCGCTGCTTGGCTCTTAAAACAGTTCTTTGGTGCTTTGCTCTAACTCCTGTGCTGCTCTTGTCTCTTCTTCGCCCCCTTCCCTCTTCCTCCTCCTCTTCTGCTTCTGTTTGATGCGTCTGTGTGTGATCTGTGATTTTTGGCTGCTCTAAAGGGAAACTTCAGATCGCTACAGGTAACTCACTCGTTCCTCATTGATCGGGCTTGGAAAAACCTGGCCTCTCTCTTTATCAATATTACCTGATTTTACATGTAGTTGTGAAGCTTTGGTTATATTGTTGTTAATAAATTAATTTGGTTATGAAGAAAATGTTGGCTTTGGTATTATGTTGGAATTAGGGTTGTACAATCAAATAGAAATCACAAATTGCCTTAGTCAGTTGTAGTCTTGGCAAACGCTACAGACTAGAATTATTTAAACAGTACAGTATTACTTACAAAACCTGCCATGCATGCTCTGAAATGTGGAATGTCTTCTCTTATCTCATGATTCTTGATTTCAAAATATAAACTGCAAGTTTGATCACAATTGCAGTAATCTTATATATTTTTCAAAATTATGCAGCCCTAGTTGGGATTTATTAAATCCAACAAACAAAAATAAAATCTACCAATAGGCCTGTATTTTGTTTTCTTCATTTGTTTCATTCTAATTTATAAGTACATTTGAGCTTAAAAGTTCTGTACTGCTTCAAATGCACATCTGTGCTTAACTTCATTGGCCAGAATGGCCTGTGATACCAGTCAAAACGACCTCCTTTTGGTTTGTTGATGTCAATATTGTGTCCATCATGCCTTGTCATTCTTCTCTCTCCTCACTGTAGTCTGTATGTGTCCAATATTTTGGCCTTGTTGGCTCGGTGTCAGTTCACCAGCTTACGTTGTCGTGGGCTTCCAGTCTGGCAGCAGAATGTCAATGAGGCGCTCTGAATGAACCGGTATTAGCTGCTTTATCTCCTCTGGCAGCAGGCAGTACCAATGTGTTTCCAGCTGGAGACTCGCCACTGATTCATGCTCAAATACTATGAGCTTGTGAAGGCATTAAGACAGAACTGCAAGGTTCACTCACTGAGACAAATTAAATTGTGTAACATTACAGGAACAGCTAGAAAAACCCACATTAGAAGATGGACTTGTTTTATTCTGTAATATTCTGTAATGCATCTATTGCGTACATAACAGCCCTGTAAGTGGCAAACCCAGCACATTTTTAGTGCTTTGTGAATATTCCAATTGGAGTTGTAGACATTACAATTTGGAATTAAATTAGAGAAATCACAATTTCAATGATTTTAAGCTTTTTTAGACACATGTACCGGTAATTAGATGACTGGATGTTTAATCAAGTAAACATTGACCTAACAGCTGTTCTCTCTTTTCTTGTCTCTTGGTTCCTTTTGGCTTTTCTTCCTCACTTCCACTGTTCATCTTGCTGTCCTGTTTCTATCCCACCTTCATCCACATTTTACCCCTCTCTCGCTCTCCCCTTCCTCAGCCCTACTACTCAAACAGGCCGAGCCTGCCCCCCAGCAGCGGACCTCGTGGTGTTCCAGCCAGCAGTGCACCACGGCCCGTCACCCCCACACACGTCTATCAGCCTGGCTCACAGATGATGGTGATCCCAGGACCCTTCTCCAGCTCACCACAAGGACCTTACTTTGTGCAACCACAGGTGAGAAATGTTTGAGATACAGGGTAGCCACGGGGTCTTAAAAAAGCATTGAATTTGATCATGCCAAATTTAAGGCCTTAAAAAGCATTCCATTTAACAAAGAGGTATTGAATTTACTTAAATTCTTTCTTTGTTTTATAATTAGTCACATTTTTTTTGTTAGACAAGCGGTAGACAGACAACAGTAGTACAGTTTGCGATAGTAGCATCAGTGGTGGTGTGCTAACAGGATGATAGCATCGTGAGTCTGGATAGCACTCAGCGCCCGTGTTGGTGCACACCTGGGCGAAGGAGCCGTATTTCTGTAAAAACTCGTTAGAAATGGATTATTTCATTAATACGCTCCAACTTCGAATCTTATTATACATCCATGCGTCGGGCTAACAACGCTGGATGCTGACGAAAGGCAACGTAAATGTCCTGATTCTAAGGGTTTATTCAGACCAGGGGTTTTCAACCGGGCGCCACAGCAAAGGTCCAGGTGTGCCGTGAGAAAAGTTTGATGATTTATTGATGATTGTTCCACTAAATTTTATACCCTGGGTGCAAACTATCTTGGTGGGCCCCTTGACACATACTGTATAGGCCTATTTATAAACAGACTTCGGAGGGCCCCTCCCCTGCCTTGAGCCTGGGTACTCAGTACCCTTTACCCCCCCAGTGTGACGCCCATGGGTTGAATGATCAGAAATCATTCAATTTATTCTGCTGGAAATCGTCTGTAACCCAATAAGATGTTAGTTTAAGCCGTTTTAGTCACGGAATAAAACACTTAATTCAAAGCAATGTAACATTGCTTTACATTTTAAACCATTTGAGGTCCGAGCCATACCGACCTGGTTTCACCTGGGTTTAGTCATTTTTCTTCAATTTTGAGGTTGACCGGAATAAAGCCTGCTCTTTAAAACATATTTCATCCAACTAATATTTCATACAAATGTTTAAACTTTATACATTCCACAAATTGACCAAATATATCAATATATACCGTATATTATAGGCATTTTACTGATGTTAAGCCATGTAAAATAAAGGCTTTTTAACTTTTTCTACCTTTTTGAGTGCCTCAGTTTTTTGCTGTTTACAGTATATTATACTTATTATAATTATACTTTTTTCATCTATTTTAATCTTTATTATTAAATTTTAAAATGTTTTATTTAATAAGTAATCTTTTTTTACATTATCAGTAAAATGAGAAAACAAATCTTTTGCCCGTGATAGTGGCATTAAATTTCATCATGATGGTATTAAAAAGGTCTTTAATTTGTCTGTGTCAAACCTGGAACTACCCTGAAACAAAATTGTGCTGTGAAGAATGTTTAAAGCCGTTTTCACTTTAAGTGAGTCCTGGAGCACTTCCTTGGAGAGTCCTGTTGTGCAGCTGACTCTGGTTCCTATCCTATCCTATCTTAAGAACTAATGTGAGCAAATTGACTCAAAATGACGTAGAAGATGGTGTAGAACACACACAAAGTTGCAATGTAGATTTCGGGCCTCCTCAGTCCTCAACCCAGTAGATAAGGTTGTA
Organism: Lesueurigobius sanzi; assembly: GCA_900303255.1. Lineage (NCBI taxonomy): Eukaryota > Metazoa > Chordata > Actinopteri > Gobiiformes > Gobiidae > Lesueurigobius > Lesueurigobius sanzi. The sequence goes on from OMNZ01016099.1 coordinate 36,439, forward strand.
CAAAGTAAATAATGACTCAAGTGACCTCTGTAATTTCACATTGTACCATGAATAGACCTTTTTAGTCAATAGTTTATTGGCTAAGTATGTTGCACAATATTCAGCTGAACAAACAGGTCGATGTTCAGCTTGTCTAACATTTATGCTGGACGTGAGCCACCAACGCTCGCCCCTGCCCGAGCGCAAATCAGTCACATGTGATCATGTGTCACTTGATTGTCATGAGCTTATGATGACTTTCCTATATATATACAGGATTTAAATTACATTAGACTT
>OMNZ01016100.1:0-28732 GCA_900303255.1 Lesueurigobius sanzi
AAATTAGTGACAGCTGATGTGGAATTATCCATTTCTGTTGTTATTTGCTACACCACAGGGAGGAAAAAGGACTTTTTGCATGAAAACCCAACCCATTGCAACCTCATTTTATTGTCAAACATAATTTATTATATTATTTGCATATTTCATATGCATATTGCATTACTTATTCACGCACCACACTCTTTTTTTGAGTGGTCATCTACTATTGTAGCCACAGTTGCCCTGGACTAGACTGGCATAAATGTGGCCAACAACCTGTGCCAATAGCCTCTCCGACCTCTGCTGAAAGATGCAATTTCAAAAGGCACCAATGTGTGTCGGCCTGCACCACCAAACTTTGGACCTACCCCCTGTAACTAATCAAGAGAGTGTCTGCAAAGTGTTGATGATTATATTATGAATCAGTCATGGTTTCAACAACAACACATTGAAAACCCGGGCTCGGCTCAGAACTTCAGAACTACAGCAGACTTCAGAACGAAACCGTTCAGACTTACAGCTTCATTGACTCCATTTCTCCCTCTTTATCCCGTATGACGATGTTATGTTATTGAATGATGGCAGCCTATTGCACAAACAGCAGCCTTGCTCTGGTGCTGGAGTCTGCATGTGCCCCCAGAGCCCAAATATGAGTAGGTACCTGTCTGCTATATGTTCGTGATTTATGACGGCCAAGTTTCATTTGTGCTCTCTATGCAGAACAGGTGCGCTTTGTTTGTGGCTCCATACTTCCTCAGAGTTGTCACTTGGCACTCCCATTCGCTTCAACATTCCCCATTAAACCACCATTAGAGCCTATGGAAAGCAGTAGATCATCAAGCTCATTTTTATTTTTGTTTTTCTGAGTCTCGTCGATGGCAGAAATGACACAAAGTCAGATATTGCAGGTATTGAGTGATATCAATTTGAAATGTTTGTTGTATATTACGCACATGAATATGAGAAAAAATGTATTGCATGTATTCTGTCATTGTATACTTTGGAATAAAAATAAAGCATTTTATGGGTAAAAATGGTCAAAATTGCCTATATTTTTGGCAATGAAATCTAAAAATTGGATAGAACCTGGTTTAAATGTATGGTTTTAGTTTGTTGATTAGGTGCAAAGTTTTGTTCAGGAGATTTTGAATTTTCTTTTTGAATAAACTAGTCATTAATGAATAAAATCTGTAAAAATGTTTCACCTTCACCTCAATAAATCAGGCTAGGAATTTGATATTGAAAAATCCCTCTGAAGTCCACGTTATTATTTATGAACCTGTGTGTACAGCTCTGATCCTGCCGTACAGAGAAGCTGATGATAAATGCGTCATTTGAATAAAACGCCCTCAAATACTCATGTATCGGGAGGCCTCGCCCCCGGATTTCAAGCCAGACATGCACAGAACAGTCAAAAATACAATTGAAAACTAACCCACATTATTTTTAGGCTATCTCCAAGATTGCATTTGATATACTTTGCCTATTAAAAGCAATTCTTTATTAAATAAAAGGCTACTAAAAAGTATAAATAAAACACAAATAAAAAATGACCAGAAAATGTGTTAAGTGCCTGAATAGAGGCTAAAGCAGTAATGACCAGAGATCCAAAACTAAGTGTGGACCAGCGCGGCGCCCGCAGCACCTGTGTGCAGGAGGCAGGTGGTCAGCTCCACAGCCTGTGCACAGGAGCCGAGGTACGTTCTCAAGTCTGTATTAAGCTGATGACGATCTTTGGACTAAGATCGAAACGTCCTACACTTCAACTACAGAGTACAGATGAAGACTGAAGAATCTTTGCCTATGATGGACAACTCCTGTACGACAGATACTACTTAAGTAAAGTACAGTTCCTCAAAAACTCTACTTTGTTACTGACCACCTGTGACTTACTATTGTCAGTGTGAATGTCCATTGCGATTATAAATAATAAATATAATTGCTTCCAACTTGCTGCTAATAAGTTGGCCTTTTCGACTTGGCTTACCTCTGTGCGCCCTGACATCTCGGCCATTTTTAATATTTCCATTGTCAGCTTCAAGCCAAATCAGCGTGGCAGGGTGGAAGTAAATTGCACCTTACTTGGCCACTATTTTTAACAGAGTGGGAGGCTGCTGCGTGGGATTTAAACAAAATAAACAGTCATTATGAAGAGACATGCCACTCACCATCGCCCACTCCAGCCACTTTTTGAAGCCTTATGCTGATTTACTTTTATAGCGTAATATACTTGTTTTCTCATGTTTAATTTGGCCGTTATTACTCAAGTGAGAATTCATTTGCAGGGATTTAATTAACTGGCTTCATTGTAGTTTCCCTTTAGGTTCACGTTGCGCTCCGGTTCCTGCAAAGTTGTGCTTATTTTATTGATACCAAATGTGGGGATTTGCCAGTGTGCGCTACAAGCCTTAAGGTGGTTCCAACTGAATATTAAACCATTATTTATATGTCACTTTGAAATTAATTTGGAGACTCACACACCCAAGTTAAGCAGTTTTGTGCGAGCGAGACTCCTAACCAGAAAGTCGGTGATTCACTTGGGACTGTTGCGTCTTTGGGTGACTGGCAACCTCAAGAAGAAGAACTGAGGAGATGATGGACTTGAGAAGGTTTTTTTCTGGTGTTCCTTGTGTGTGGTGTCAGTGTGATTATGTTACGACTTTCTTTTTCTGTCTCTGCCCTTTGCCTACATTTATTAATGAACTAAGAGTCTAAGATACTGCACTGTGCTCCCAGCCGTACTGTGTTAAATAGATAAAGACAGTTTATCCCCAAAGCAGAGAACGTTTCAAAGTGAAATGTACTTATTCTTTACTGAACATGGTATGGCAATAAGTTCCAACACATCCCAAACCAGTAAAAAGTGTAATATAGTACTCCTTTTCACCCAGATTTCACTTCTCTTAATGAATGACAGGGCAACACCAGTTCACATCGCAGGTCATGATTGAAAATAAAAATAGAAAAAGAGCACCTTCTGATTTGGTGGGACAGTGCAGATGGTTAATCTAGTCTTCAAAAAGGATTAATTACAGCACATTTGTTCATTAAGTGTTATTTGTCTAAACTCTTACAGAAGGTTTCACATTTAGAGAAAGGTTCCCAGGCTGTCTAGTGCAGGTTGTTTTAGTGTTATGTGGAGCCCAGGTAGACTAGTTATTGCTGCAGTAATAACATCTGTAGATCCGTAATGAAGTAAAGTGTTGAGGATGTTTCGCTTCTCAACTCAAGTTTTCATCAGCAGACACTGGGAGGAGTTTTATCTTATTAGATATTGTTCATCACAAGCAATGTTTGCCACTGTATTTTTATGGCTAAAAGTGTTATATTTGATACAAAACAGACAAAGTGGCTAAGTCATAAATCCTCCTGCACAGGGCTCTCTGGTGTATGGAATATTATTTTCTGTGCACAATGGGCCAAATGTTACAATAAACAGAACACCATTAGCGCCTGTTCTTTCATACAGTACAGGCTGAAATATGAGTGCCTTTTGAGGTGTCTGAGCAACACGTCACAGGGGGCACAGCCTGTGCCATGGCAGCGCTGCCTTTTAACACAAACTTATCATGTTCAGACAAAGTGCAGCTGACAGTGGTTCAGGGTTTAGCAGGAGCCTCACTGTGCCTGGGCTCCCCAGGGCTATGTCATCAATGCCTCCCATAGAGACACCCAGCACTCGGAGCCAAGCTCCAACCCCATAACGAAGGCTCACGCTGCTCTCTGATTGGCTGCACACAGGCTGAGGTGTGTTTGCTGAGGTCCAGTGTGGGGAGATGTGGGCGCGGCAGGGGTACGCCAGAGAGGAGGGGATGGAGGGTATAATTATACTGTTGGGAGCCATGGTGATAATAGCTGCGCTCAGAGCACAGGGAAAGCACTTTAATTGAGATATAAAAGACTGGTCCAAGGGCACTTCATAACAGGAGATGCCAGCTCCAGGGCTGTGGCGGTCTATGTAAACAATAAACAATGACACACACCTTAGAAAGCTGCTTACCAGATGAGGGATGCTTTACTAAATGATTCCAACTATGAGACTGCTTTTTATCATTTCAATTTAATAACATCTTGCACTGTACTGCATAATGCATGATAGATAGATGGATGGATGGATGGATGGATGGATGGATGGATGGATGGATGGATGGATGGATGGATGGATGGATGGATGGATAGATAGATAGATAGATAGATAGATAGATAGATAGATAGATAGATAGATAGATAGATAGATAGATAGATAGATAGATAGATAGATAGATAGATAGATAGATAGATAGATGGATGGATGGATGGATGGATGGATGGATGGATGGATGGATGGATGGATGGATGGATGGATGGATTGATGGATGGATGGATGGATGGATGGATGGATGGATGGATGGATGGATGGATGGATGGATGGATGGATGGATGGATGGATGGATACAGTGGGTTGCATAAATATCTGCACCCCCTTCAACTTTTTGACATTTTGCCATACTAGGTACATATACTGTACATACATGTATTCAATTGAAATTTTATGTGAAAGACACACACTATGGGACACACAATGAAGTGAAATGAAATTTATACATGATTTGGAAGTTTTTTTATGAATAAAATAGTGGGGTCAAAAAGTTGAAGGGGTGCAGATATTTATGCAACCCACTGTAGATACTTTAATGTATCAACAGATGAGACAAAGGATCAATTGCATGTTTTTAGATTTCTTTACGAGACCAGCAAACTTATTTTCTGAAAAGTTCTTTTTTAATGTCATGACAATAGAGCCATTCAGTTCTAGTCTGTCCTAACAGCTCTTACTTTCAGTGTTTTTGGAGAAATAAGTGAGGAAAGCCTGCTCGTCGGACAGATTGTTTGCGGAAGCACATTTGCCAGCCTTTTCTTAATCTGAACGACTGCCAACTGCACACAGCATTCTTAAATCTCGGTTTTGACTAAAGTGAGTCATTCATCTGCCTAATGAATGGGCCACAAGGAAGCGCATTTTAAGCAAATACCCATCTGCCGATGGGTGTAGGTGTGCGGCCGCGCGGCAGATGGGATGGAGGCGGGGCTCTTTGTGCACAACCTCTCAATCGCTCATCTAAAGTAAATGCCTACTAAACCTGTAACAGCGAACTCAGGCAAATCAGATGGTTCAGAAAGGCTATAAAACAAACATTTGCTTGTTTAATTTAAGATTTTGCATTTGTGTCCCGCCTCCTGGGGAAAGAACATCAAACTGGCCTCGTTTAGCATTCTGCTTTTCATTGTCTTTTCCTTACAAATATAGTAAATGTGTGTATTTAAGACAACAAGGTCATGCAAATCCAGCAGTAATGAGCACAACAGCCGTTGTTTTGCAGCAGTTTCATTTAGGACAATAGATAAAAACAGATGATTTAAAAGATTTACTCATAAAAATGTTGGAAATTTTTATGTTGTATGTTATGTTTTATGTTTTATGGAAACTCTTTTGTTTTATTTATTTGTTTCACCTTTAATTAACCAGTCCCATTGAGATTCAGAATCTCTTTTTCACGAGCGCCTTAACCCTTGAGGGAGATTACGTCTTTTTAATTGGAGGGACAAAACGCAAACCCCACACAGAAAGGCTCCAGAATTGAAAGTTTTAACTGAGAACGACTAACAAGGACAAATCCAGACAGAAATGTGTGTACAACAGAACTGCAAACCGGGGCTAAACTACGACTAAAGGAGATCTTTATCAACAGCTATAAAAATCAAAAGTTGTTTTTATGTACGCGTCAAACCTCTCCAAAACGTAATACAGGTAAGCCCTCTCTCGCTGTATTTTTCACACCACTTCTCTCCGAGTGACTTTCGTGCAGGCACTTTGTTGTTTCATTGATTGGACAAGCCCGTCAATAGCTTTCAAATACAGCTACGCGTCTGAAGAGGAGCCGTGGTGCATGAACGCCAACACCTCAAAAGATTCCCCGCTAATACTCTCCATCCACTGGCACCGAAATTGGCCGAGCTATTATTTCCAGCCTTTTGCCTCTGGGGCTTTTTCGCCGTGTTCAGAGGTGAAGGGGGCTATGTCGGCCACACGATCGCAAGACACCTGACCAAGACCGGGTAGAAATGTTTCTATGGCAGCGGCCCAAGGTCATCCGGACAGCAATATAAAATGGGAGCTCCCGGGACTAAACCTTCTCTGACTCCGCGGCTCACGACTGCTATTTTGCCATCAGCCCTAGATCCACCTACGTCTACGCAGGGGACAATGGACTTGACTGGGCCCTTTTTTCACCGGTCTCCACTGGGACCAAACAGAGCAGAAGTGTAGCCACCTGCGGGGTATGAGAGAGAGAGGGGAGTTGGTCGAGAGGCGCAGAGCTTGAAGGAGAGTGCAGTAACTTGGCAGCAGTGGCGGCCCAGGTCTCATAGGTTTCCTCTAATGGCCCCACTTGGCCCTACCTACTGCTGTTGGTCAGATGGCCTGTTCCACTACGAGGCGACAAGGCCAGGGGCACGCTTTCACATTCACTTCAGCCGTCTTTGTCAAAGACTCTCAATGACTTTCCAAAAATAGGCAAAAGGGAATTCAGCGAATGAGAGGGCTTGAGTGTTCGCGGGAAGGAAAGGGGTGAAATAAAAGCCAGACTTAAGTGCCTTGGTGTGAGGTAGCGGCATATGTGGCTTTAATGCTCTCATTACAAGAACCCCCTTTCTCTTGCTAATGCCCTCTGAAGGGCCCTACATTTTACAATAGTTTCCAAAATGACTAAAGGCTGTTTTTGAGCTGACACTAAAAGGAGCATTTACCTTCAGCATTCTCAACACCAGCCTCACTGACCACTGCAAGACACAGGCTGAATCAGAATGAGATAAGCAGCAGGATATTCTTAAGCCACATGAAATAAAGTATCTAACTGAGCTTCTAACAATGTTTGAGACATCTAATGTTTGCTAATACATTTGCCTGGCAGGCTCTGATTATCTCAAGGTGGCAGAGCACAGTTTCAAATGAAGACATAATGCATTGATGGCCCCTCCTGTGCCTCCGGACCTGCCCACAGCAGACTCCAGTCCCAGGAGTAAATATGAGCTGATAATTGTGAAATTATCAAAAATGTGAAAATCCCAGCAGGCGGTGAGGCTGGTTTAATCTAGTGTTGTTGTAATCCTTGTGGCCTATCTGGATACAGGCCCCTCACTGCAGCTGCAGCCCACAGAGGTTTCCACACAGCCTCAGGAGGACAGGTCACTGTGGGAGTGGGTCATCTGTGCAAATATACTACGAATGACTACAGAACATAGAGAGAAAGTGCTAAAAATGCATCTGCAGAAGAGAAGACACAGTGGAACAGCTGAAAGAGAGGAAGCACATTTAGCCTGAGGACACAGAGGCTCAGATTTGGCCTGTGCTAACTCACATTGTAGAGAGAGGAAGGTGCACAGCTGCAGGCCATGCCCCAAGGGCTGGATAAATGTTGGCTTTTGTGGGCTCAGTGGATCAAAATGCTCTGGGTACCTTGTTAGAAAGGCACCATATTGTTCTAATCTCTGTAAAACATTCAGGACCTTTTTGTTACACAAATCACAGACTGCTCATCAATCAATACTCACATAACCTCAGTCAGGTTCCATACATTACAGTCACATTCAGTTAACAAGCACCGGCTACAGTAAGTCTGCACATGATGTTCTCTGTAAATGGGCAGGTTTCAGAGGCTGCCATTTGCTATCCATTACAAGCTGTTTTTCTTGTTGACCTTCAAATCTCATGGTGAGACCTGCACCATCAGCGTCCATGTGGTGGAAGGTAGTTGGACCCTTTCCTGGACGCTGCCTTTCTAATGAGGGGTATCAGCATTTTGGCTCTGCGCTCTGGCACCGCGCACAAAAACGGACGGGGCTGAGGTGAGGCCACAGAACTATCCCACTGTCCTGGTCCAAGAAATGATGCCCAGAAGGATTGTGTTGCATTATCACATTTTAAAATATGTCCATTATTTTCTCGGTTATATTTAATCCAAACGCACCTTCAGGATGCTGGTTATTCGCAGATAACAGAGGCCACATTGTTTACGGAGAGGTATTTTTTTTACAATGTCACGGTACGCTGTATTACTTTCACATATTTTTTTCCCTTTTGTGTGTGTGTGTGTGTGTGTGTGTGTATATGTGTGGACATAGCACATATCCACAAATAGCTTCTCCTGGTTTTGGACACCATCAAAATAAAGGTGCCTTTGAATAGACAAAGTCACATTGTTCGCGGTGAATCTTAAGAAAAGAATCCAGCGACTAAACTCGGCTGGAGAAGCGGGGAGAGATAAGGCACCCACGAGGGATATTTCCACGGGTGCTACAGACTCATTATCTTGTCACGTATCATAAAGACGACAGCAGAGGCCAAAGCAGGGGCCCCTCAGGCATGTGTCCGTAGTCCCCTGGCTCTTCCTCGGCGCAGACAGGAGCAGTATCCTCTGTGTGAAGAATAGGACACAGGCTCTGGGAGGGGGGTCCTGGGACATTGTATTGATTGTGTCCACAGCACCTTCAGTATAGAGGGCGTGTTCTGTCTGTCACTGCCACACGGGGGAGAAACTCATAATCTTAGCATGATATACCCTTCACAGAGCTAATAATAAATGCACATATGTTTACAACAAAATATGTTTATCCAGGATTTGCACGGGCTCAGACTTCCAGCTAAATAGAAAACAGAATTATTGAGCATATTTTAGATCCATATCTCTCTTCATTGGAGGGAGGTTAGTTGAAACGGCAAAAATGTGCTGTAATTTTAATCAGGCAATTTTCCAAAAGCAATTGAGTTTTCAGAACTCCGCAAGTTCACATTAGGACATTAGAACAGTGTTGAAGATTATTGTTCCTTGTCCTTCGCTGACATTTGGACATTTCATTTTGTGGGCAGTCCAACATATAGCAAATCAAAACTTTTGTGTCCCAGTCTAAAATATAACAGACTGGTACTTACAGGGCTGCGCTACTTAAAAACTATGTTTGCCCTAAACAACAACATACTGTACACTACAGATTCTTATTATCTATAACCACTAAACATGTAGTTACCCCTCTGCAAACCGGTTCTGAAATGCATGTGATTGAAATGTCACGTAAATCTAATTGTAATCATAATAATGGGTGAACGTGAGAGTGAGTGGTTGGTCAGAAATGTTCCAAAATGTAGAACAAAGAGGTACAGGGACAGTTTTATCCCAGCAGCAGTTGTTTTCCATAATAACATGTCTCGTCGTCATTAAGAGCTAGCAAACTCACACTTTATACTTATTTATGTGTAATTGTTGAAGGTGTATGTATTTGTATGAGGTGGCTATCTTTCTGTCACTACGATCTAATTTACCTTAAGGTACTAATAAAGAAACCTGAACTTGATGGTGCAAATCGACAGCCTTGCTTCTGTCAGTCTACCCCATGACAGCTGGTAGCTCACCACCGAGTATGGAGAGAATGAATAATGCCAATGTAAAGCATCTTTGAGTGTCCAGATAAGCGCAACATAAAACTAATGCATTATTATGATACTGTTATTGAACATTTTTCCAAAATCAATCAACATTACCAATGTAGGTTTCTATTCTCATCCTGGTATTCTTTTTTGTAATATGCCTCACGCATTATTCCAAATTAAAGTGCATGTGACTTAAGTGCTCATGGTTTAATCCTTTTGTAATCGTTTGATGGATAATATCTGTAGAAACTATTAATCATAGTTTTACCTCAGTGAAGTGCCAATTTAATGTAGAAAAGTTGGGGGAAATTTTTTAATTTACTGTGGTTCTCAACTGATGGGTCAAGACCCAAAGCGGAACCATTTTCAGTGGGTCACAAGCCATTGTCAAACCCCATTTTTGCTAATTTTTTGGGGTCATTTTTGATTGGAAGAATTATAATCTATCTTCAATCAACTAAATTACTAAACCGCAAATTCAAAATAAAAAGAAGTGAGGCAAAAAAGCAACTGGACTCACGTATTTAGAATGCCGACGTTTCACTGTCTATCCAGACAGCTTCCTCGGGGCAGTTGTCCGTGGCTGACACGCCCACCTGATATAGACGTGGTGGGCGTGGATGGAGTCCTCCTCGTCTGTTGATGGCCCATTGATCTCTCATATATGGCCTCCTTGACCCCTCTCTCAAACCACCGCTGCCTCACTTCTTTTCATTTTGAACTACTACCTGGATGACTGAGAATTTTCACCAGTATACTGCAAATTATTATATATTTTGGTCCCAACATGTGATACACTAGCCTGGCACACCAGCGTGGCTTCCTCCATGTATCACATTCCTGGGAAGACAGTCTGGGAGTCCACGGTTTGAATGGCTGAAAATCCCCGATCAAATCTGGATAGACCAATCACACAGCACGGGAGGTGGGAGTTTGCGATAGGTAATTTCCATCTCCAGAATTTCCCATAACCAACAACCACAACAATAAAGATGGCGGCCGCAACAGAGCAGAGTTTTACAACTAGATTATCTTCTATTTCAAATGAGCTGGAATTGTTCTTAAAACCACAAAAAACGGATCCGCTGAAGGCTTTTCTGTAAAAAAAGACGTGTTTCTCTGATTGGTTTCCTCTGGCCTTGTTAGTCCCGCCTCGAGTCTCGATTTGAACTCCTGCCCCAACCATGGACTCCCAGGCTGTCTTCCCAGGTATGTAATAGATGGAGAAAGTCAGGCTGGTGTTCCAGGCTTGTGACACGCTGAAGGTGGGTCCCCAAACTGCACCAGTTGAGAACCACTGCTGGAGACCAAGTTCCATAGGATTCTGACTCACTCATTTGTAATTGGTATAATATGGTCTGCACGGTTACAGTTGGATTGTTTACCTCTACATATGTCACTTCCTGTACCCATGTCCAATAAGGAAGCATTTTGTCTGTGTCATAGCACTTTAACAAAACTCATCCAGCCACAGAGTCACAAGTACTGTAAATACATAAGAATATAATGATATGCTCACTTGGATAACTCTTCTGGGATCTTCTTTCTACATGACTTTCACTTACATCCCCATGAACATAATGCTCTCTTCTGCAGTTATTTGCCATAAAGTTTATTGGAGTGCGCCTCTCTCTGAATGTGAGTCAAGCATCCTCTGGGTAAAATGGAAATAATGGGATTGATGGAAAGTTTACAGGCCTTTCTTTTCTCTCCATGTCATTTCATTGGCCACGGTTCGGTGCAAATGCAAAGCGGGTACTCCACTCATAACAACCGAATCCCAATGAATTCTTTACAATAAAATCAGTGAAATAACCTTGAATATTGGTGTTTTTGTGCTTGAAGTACTAATCCACAGTAGACTGAATCATCCACACACACTTCCTCATGTTCTGATAATACTGTCATTTGCATTCCTCCAAAGGGTGTTGTATAAATCCAGCCAATAGACGGATATTCACACCTTCATGAAACACTATAGAAGGCGCAGTGTAAACAAGTGCGTACGGATCCAAACACATGTGGGGGAAAAGTGTTAATTGAGCAACCTGCCAGGCCATTATTGTTGGTTGACCTCATAACCAAAATGTGTTTGCGATTATCATGCTTCAGAGGGCCTGTTGTCAAGGCAGCCATGTTTTAAACTGTTTAGACAGTACCTTCCCGAATCCCCAGGGAGCTTTCTCAACCAGGACAAAGCCCCAATCAGAGATTGGGTTTATTAGAAAATAAACATCAGATACAGCATTTGGCATTGTTTTTGCATGACATTTTGAAAAACACTAAACACAAATGAAGGAGTGTTCTTTAACCAGGACCAAAGGAAGAGAATAATGAGAGAACAGGTGTAAAATTGTGGGAAAGGGCCCCAAAATACAGCCTATAAAATGATTTATTTTAAAAATGCTGTAGCAAACAGGTGCCGCCGTAAGGGTTGGGTTGTGGGGGGCCCATGAGAAACCTTCTTGCCCCGGGCCCCACCAAGTCTGTCAACTGCCCTGACTAGGTACATATACTGTACATACATGTATTCAATTAAAATTTTATGTGAAAGACACACACTATGGGACACACAATGATGAAGTGAAATGAAATTTATACATGATTTGGAAGTTTTTTTATGAATAAAATAGTGGGGTCAAAAAGTTGAAGGGATGCAGATATTTATGCAACCCACTGTACATTTTTACGTATTTAAAATACGTACACCAATTTTGAGTAACTGTATTCAGGAACAAATACTCTCTCATTTGAGGGTATTTCGAATACAGTTACTTTGCAAATACCAAAGGAATACATTGCAATATGCATAGTTATTAAATTTTAGCTTCAAATTTTACAACATTCGTAAAAAAAATAACCTTCAAGGAAGATCTGAATTTCCTACCAAAATAAATTAAAAATTTAAAACACCTTATGTCACGTTCATATAAATAATGCACATGAGTCATGTGACCTGCTGTGATCTGATTGGTCAAGTGTGCTCTAACTAAACCTAAATATGTTAATAACTGTTGGTGTACAAGTGTTGCTATATTTTTAATCATTCACCATATTGATACATTGAAACATATAACGCAAATCAAGGTGAAAGTATTCTAAGTATTCAGAATACAGTACACTGATTGGGCAAAGTAACTGAATACGTTACAAAATACATTTTAAGACAGTATTCTGTATTCAGTATTCTGTAACTGAATACAATTTCAAAGTATTCTCCCCAACACTGATCATAGAACAATTAATACATTCATGTTGCCTCCCAAAGCCCCGGACATGATGACATTGCTGTCACTCGTATAGAATAAACATTTGAAGTCACATACTATATATGTCTCATCAAAGTGAGTTTGAGTTTAGGCAGCCACATTTTGCAGTTTCTCCCTAATCCCGGGGTCATAAATAAAGTGCGACACGCCCTCTTATCCGTGTGCGCTGCCTGTTCAGTCCCTCAGTGGAGATGAGCAGCTTGCGTGCTCGTAAGTGGTGCTCCTTGTGTCTCCCTTTCAATTAAGCTAGCACTTTTCTAAGCTACGGAACGTAAACGTAAATAACACAGTAAACAGTGATATTGAATAAGGTAAATTAAGTAAAGATCTATTTTTAGCCTGTAAGACAACTTTTATTGACGCGAATCTTGACGTTTGGTCCTGTCTATTTTTTCCTCTCTCAGGAGCTGGAGCTCGCCTATGTCCCTTTTGTGCCCCTGCCTGTATGTTTTAAAGATTTGCCAATGTTATTTTGTGCATTTTTGTTAAAATAACCTGGTTGTGTGGAATTTAGTTTGCTGTATTTTATTTGTAAAAATGTAAATTGGAAGTAGTCGAACAAAAGTAAACTAAACTATATTACTTTTTTGAGTAAAATGTAAAAAAATATTGTAATTTTATAATATTTATAATGTATGTATGGTTCTCATGTGTGTTCATTAACATGCACTATTCGTTCCAACCAACCAACCAACCAACCAACCAACCAAACAAACAAAAACAATCATTGTATTCAACATTTGTCCTAATCAATAAAGCCTATTCATGCACAAAAAAATATTTTAACCAACTCTAGTTCATGTTCAGTGCCCAGACTAGTTTCTCTCTGAGCTCATGATGAACTATGAGCTGGCACAGTGCACGGCCCAGAAGCCAGCACAGAGCTCGCTGCACTGTGCCTGCATCAGCAACAATCACAGTGATTAGACAGACGCCATAAAAGCCCTCAAAAGCCCTTCAAATGCATTTATCTGATTTTAGGAGCAAATCTGAGTCCAAATGGCAGTTTTCACAAATTGGAAACAATCTAAATGAGTGACTCCCAAACTTTTCACACACAAGACGGCCAACGAACTGGATGATATTTCAGTCGACAACAAAATAACAAAATATTTCAGTTGACTAAATTAACACTGCCCCTCACAATTCTTGCGTAAGTCTCCAAACAATCACCGATTCATGCGCCACATCTTGAGAACCCCTCGTAAGTCATCATTGCCGGAGACTGGTGGAAACCCGTTAGACAATAATAGCACTAAAGGGCTTGTGCACGCCTTTAGCTGACGTAGCCTTTACTGTCCTCAAGCGCCGTGTTTACAATCAAGCAGATGAGAAGACAATATTGTACAGGGATAGAGGCGCCGACTCAGGTGGAATAAAGATAATGCACGCCAGATTCATCCCAAGGAACTATTATCCAGAGTTCATATGCACGGGAAGAACATTAGCAATTATATTTTAGTCTTATTACGAAGCAGCGCATAATGACGAGAACGGCAGAGGAGCTAAGACTCGTCTCATAATTGGAACCGTGTCTTTATTACAAGAAGTGGCTCTATATTTGTAGGGATTAGCAGCATAACGAACTGTGACTAAGATTCTTAAAAATCCTGTTCTATGCCTAATTCAAACGCATACACCTAAGCTAAAGGTGCTTCCTTGTTTGGCAACTTAACACCAGGGAACCCCATTTCTCCCATTTTCTAAGAGACTGGGCTGATCAGGACTTGGAGCAGGCCTGGAGCCCCGTCTGCAGGCAGTGGTGGGAAAAATACTACATAAAACAGTGAAAACGGGCTGTCACTTTCAACTAACGGCATGCTAAGAAATGGATGGTGCTATGATGAACGCAGTTTGAGCTGGTTTATTGCTAAACAATTTAAATTGCTGGACTGTTTTGTGTTCCCTCTGATGCAGCAGAATCCAGGAAATACAAAGGCGAAGAAGACGAAGCAACCGCAGTGAAAAGGATTACAAAACTGCCCAAAATAAAGCAAAAAATCCCAACAAAAAACATGAAAAAAAATAAATAAGTTTTTCCTTACTATGAGCCTTTTACATCCCAAATTCTCATAATGAAATTGAGATAAGCCCAGTAGTAAGAAAAACTATCAGTGACCATCTGCACGAGTATCAAAGTATCCACTGCTTGGCTCCAAATCCCGAAAGTGGGAATGACTCCAGCAATTAAAGCACATATGGGCAGCACGCGGCGCCCAAATTATCCTTCATATGTAGGTTAATGAATTCAGTGTCAGACTGTGCTCACGAGTGGCACATCTTTACCGAGCCGACAGGCACACCTGCCAATCACGGGGCAGCGCACCACAGGAGGGGGAGGGCCTGGTTAGACAGGATTGATCTTTCAGTCATATAACAGAGTGATAATTCATAGAGCTATAAATGACTATAGAGACTGAGGCATATGTCAAATATAGAGGGAGTTTGAGCTGGACAAGAAATTGCAAAGTCTCCTGTTTCCATGGGGTCTTATTATATAGAACCATGAAACATCGCAGGCAAAGATTCTTCAGTCTTCATCTGTACTCTGTAGTTGAAGTGTAAGACGTTTCGCTCTTCATCCAAAGAGCTTCGTCAGCACTGAGCAAACTTGGATGCCAGTGGACCTTATAATCACCAGTAGGAGGGTTGTTATAAGATCCACTGGCGTCCAAGTTTGCTCAGTGCTGACGAAGAGCAAATTGTCCAATCACTAATCACAAATGAAATACTAATTATAAATATTGCAATTATGAGGCATTCACAATCAGTAAATGAGATTGATAGTTGTGGTCCAAATACATTCCTTTCTTTCTTCACACATTTCTAAAATATAATTTCTTCATAGAGAGTTTATAAGCATATTTTACAACTTGCAGGATCACACTTTAGAGTCACTGTCACAGAAATGCAACAAAAGTAGCTCATGAAACTCATGAAATTGACAAAAATGCTTTAAATTTAGATGCACTGTATTATTTCCACAAATGTCTGAATATAAAATATACTAAAGGAGGGCAAAACACATTTTATTCCACTACCAGGAAAAAAAAATCAGATATAGAGGCTTTATTCCAAATAAAACTCCAAAGTAGAGTAAAGATTGTTCGTAAATTGTGTAAAATGCAATTCTTACCAGTCAGTGTTTTTCAGTATGAAGCAAGCTATAACAAATTTTCCTTAGATTTCAGTTTTCTTTTCCAAAATTGTGAAACAAAAGTATATATTTGCAGCGTGATACCATGCTGTGCTCATAAACATACCTTGTCCAATCTGATGCGCACAGCTGCCAATCTTCAGACGGCCCACCGCGGGAGGGGGATGTGGGAGCATGCTGCGGGGTCTTGTTATCGATCTGAGTGAAGCGTATTGGGTGACGGAGGGGGCAGCCGCGGTTGGGACACCCACGGTTAAGTCCATACATCAGAGCGCATCAGGAGCTAATGAAAAACACTGGGAGAGTGATTAAGACATAGACACCTCCTACAGCAGGCCACGGTACTGAAGACATTAATCACGGGGCTGTCGACGGGACGCTCTGTTGCTCTGTGTGGGTTAGTGCCGACACAGCACAAGACTGCTCCTCTCCCTCTCTCTGGAAGTGGAACAGGAAGTGTGAGTGGATTTGTTAGGGAAATACAGTAGCTCCCATTTTACGACTTTGCCCTTGGTCAAGCTCTTCTGTCGTTGCTACAGCGTATAATTTCACACTAGTTTGCAGCTTCTAAATGTCAAAAAAGTTCTGCACTGCAAAGAACATGTGTCATTTTTAGTGCTGTCAAAAGCTTAAAATATTTAATCTCGATTAATCTCATGAATGTCAGAGTTAACTCGAGATTAATCGAAAATGAATCACACAGTTTTATCTATTCTAAAAGTCCCTTGAATTATCATTTTAATACTATAATCAACATGGAAAAGTGGATAGACTTGCTTTTATGAAAAATGTGTTTGATTGAAAACAACGTGTAGTGTTATATTTCACACTAACATTGATACAGTTTTTACTGTAACCACACGCTATGCACTGCTTCGAGGGCACCACATTGATGAGATTGAATGACATTGCAGTGTTTGCGCTGTTGTTTTTTTAATTAAATGAGAACGATGAGGAAGAGTTACAGAAGTTTGTGTCAATGCGACCAATGATGAAGGCACAGAGCTCGGAGTGTGGCCGTGGACGACGAGCAGAGAGAGGAAAGCGAAAGTGGTGTTTGAGCGGGGAGCAGCTTGGATGCAGGAGCGGAGCACAGAAACTCAGGTTCTGGGGGGCATTAACTGCTAAATTATTGCATCTAAAGTCAGGTAATTAGACACATTGGTACAATCATTTTTATAAGATTTGTGCTTAGGGCACTAAAATGCCTAGCAGCTACCCTGGTAACCACTTTTCTGATTATTATTCTACAAATATGCTTCTATGAACATAAATAGCTATGAACAAATGTTACCTAAACATTACCCCATAGTGGAGAAGGGTCTGGCTGCAGACGATGGAGGATATTAGGATATAAGGATATTTTTTCTTTAGTAAATGGAGTTTACTAAAGTCGTGTTCTTGAGATAAATTTAACTGAAAGTTGCGAAAATAAAAGTGGAGGTGATGTCACCTCAGACCCTCTTGCATAGATGTTGCTAATTTTTGGCACAAATGTTACTCCATATTTTTGGCCTCCATGTTCTATGTAAACAAGAAAACATTGTTGTGAAAACAAGATGGCAGCTGACCAGTGACACATTTTCAGGATGAAAAATTCAAGTTTCAGGCAAAAAAAAACAAGTTAGAAAGTACTGATCTTGTCTGTTGTTTTAGTTTAGTTTACTTATAATTATATCTGTTTGATTATAAGTAAATGTGCTCTGTGACTTGATCCAACTCAGACGAAAGGGCAGAAAGTCACCTTGCTTGGATTTGGCAGATGTGCAAGTCTCCCGTGATCATTAATTTATGGGCCTAATTGATTAATCAAAGCTGACACATAATAAAACAACACGTCATTATGGACTAAAGGCGTCCCTGGTCTCCTTAAACCGGGTAAAGTGTATTTTTAGCCGATATTTTAACTCATCTTAGTTGTCTTTCGCAGCGTGTTTGAAGCAGTCTGGTTGCACATAAGTCTGTGTTTGAAACTTGGCTGTCAAAATCATCTTTTTTTGGAAGTGGTCCGCTGCCTCCTCGATCAGGCAGCTTTAAACTGGTTAAAGACATCCCAGGACCATCTGTGGTGTCAGAGCGGGATGAGCCGCCGCATATTGTGTGCGACAGAACCAAGATGAGCTTTTATTACCGTGCTTTTATTGCCTGACAAACGACGACAGGCTGAAGGTGATTATTTATATCTATTAATTAACCTAATTTAGATGGCGGCATTTGCGTCCCTTGTTGTAAATTACGAGTGCGTGCGCGATGCAGGGGTGACAGCGTAAACAAATACAGATGTCATATCAGCGGGGATAATGTGGACATTCATTATTTGTTCTCGGGTTTAGTTCAGAGACGGTTGGACAATCAGTTTCTTTGTTCTATTGTGAGAGTGACAGATCATTTAGATAAAGTTAAAATTGCAATTACCTAGAAGTTTCAGGGTACCAGACCAATGTGCCAAATAAAAAGACGCATAAAGGCAATGATAGTGAACACATTCTACAATCAAGAACCTTACTTTATTCAAATCATGCCATCTAGCTTCTGAATAGATTTAGATTTTTGAACTACAATAACTACATGGAGTTGCAGTGTGAGCTATTCACCTTATTCAGCCCTGCCCACTTCTGTTGTCTAAGCATTTCCTCTTTGTCTGAGCACTTCCTGTGAGCTGTTATTTCTGTTGTTGTCAAAGTAAGAGAGCTTAGAAAATAAAACGGGAATGAATAAACAACTTGCGAAAAAGAAAATACGTCTGTGTGGCTCAGGTTCAGTTTCAGTGGAAGAACGGCATGAAAAAGTGACCTAAAGTTGTGTTGTCTCTCTAATTGGCTGATTGTCTGTGAGGAATCCTAAAGTTCTGAAGCTGATCGATATATTTACACAGCAGCTTGTTGGAAATTAGGGGTATATCGATACCAAACGGCTACAATTATGTAAAATAGAGGGCGTGGCAGCAATAATAGACACAAAAGATGGACTTACTTCATTGTTCTGAGCCAAAACACAGAGCGTTAAACAGAGCCATCCGTGTTTTGAGACAGGAGCAGCAGGTTTCTGTTCTGTTTGTCATTAAAGTATTCATTTTAAACCATATATGAAGAGGCGGTGTTGAAAGGATCCAGAACATCCTCTTCATAAGGAATAATCCTGCTGCCATCAGGAAGGAGACTGAGGGTAGGACCAACAGACTGAAGCGGTCCTTTGTTCCAGCCTCCATCAAACTGTTGAACTCCAACAAAGCTCCACCCACTGCACGTTCCTCCAACTTGATTTTAGGCAAGTACCCATCACAAACTGAGTGTTAAATGTAGTTTTTCTATTTTTTGTACTGTCTTTTAAGCAACAATGTAGCACTATGGCTATGCCCAAGACAAATTTCCCCTTGGGGACAATGAAATCTATTCTATCTATTCTACCATTTGAGAATCATATATTATTTGAAATGCATTCGCCCATAATGTAATGACCAGTATCGGTATTGGTATCAATATCGTCAAAAATTACCCCCAAAATATCGGTATTGTATTGATTCAAAAAAAAATTGTGAATCCCCTATCCCTATTGGAAATGTTACTAATAAATTAAAGCCAGCATCAGCTCAAGTCAGACTGCAGTTTGACCATAAACACAAGCTGGTCACCCCCATTGCAAGCTCCTGAATAAGGTTTGTAACGGCTCCATAAGATGAGAAAAGAAAACATTTATCAGTACTACAGTGGGGGAAGTGTGTCCAGTTTATAATGAGGCATAAGTAAATAATATAATAAATATAAAATTATCATTGTAGACTATTGGAGGCAGTTGCATTACTATATAGTGACCATGATAAAAACGTTCAATAGGTTTCATTATTGTGATATTCATCCAAACACCTGAGTTAGCATGATTTTCTTCTCAGGATGTTAAATGTTTCATTTTTTACAGGTCATTCTAACAGAAACAAAGCCATCTCATTGTGGTCTTTCTTTGTTCACGGCGGGGCTATACTTTGAAACCTGTTCTTTCTCTTCCCTTTTCCTTCGACTCACTTCTGCCGCTGCAAATGGGACACCAACCAAAGGGTCCAGGCTACAAGCAGCAGATTAAAGGATTACCATTAATTAGATGTCAGGGACAGAGAGGGGCTTTGCCTGTCTTGGCCATGATACAATATCTGTTAATCTGCTGCACTCCTGGATAAAAAGAAATCAGTCCATTGACAGGAAAAAATGGAAAAAGAGGGATGGGGCCAAGGGGAAGAATTGGAAAAAGGAACAAAAGCAGAAAGCATGAGATGTGCCTGTAAAGATCGGAGAAAGCTAAAGCGTCCACTTGAACCTGCATTGAGCTTTTCGGTAGAGAAAAGGCAGCGGAGGATAATAAGAGACTAAAAGATGGTGACAATGCGCTGGTAATGGGCTGTGTATGTAACAACAGACCATAGGCAGGGCTGAAGAGGCTGCCCATGTGGAGACTGATGAAGGTGAATCTAAAACTGGTGAGGAACATATAATATACAGTATATATAGAATAAAATATACCAAGGAGTAAATAAGGTCTGACTAGCATTCTATTTCTGAATGTTTGTCTATAAAGAAGGCCGGTCAAATATATTATCCCTATTTCTGGTAATACAACAGATCTTCTAGGTCTAGGATACGCTTTTGCAATAATGAAAAAAAAATTCTCCTTGACATTGCCTTCTCCTGTTTTCTTCTCCTGTCTTGAAGCTCCAGTTTTGTTCCAACAATTTCTTTTATGGACATTTCTCAATCTACAGTTGTCAATGTTCCATGTAGCACTACATCTCCGAGTGTCAGAACTGACCAAGTGCGTTTAAAAGACACCGCCTCCCTTTGTACACACCGTCACTTCATATTGAAAACTTTGACCGATGAGGCGAAGGTAAGCCCAGTGATTGACATGTGACTGCTTGGAGTTTGATAAGGCACTGGTCCATAATGGAAGTTCTGACCCTTGCTTTTAGGGCTATTAACCCGGGACACGCCGGTTCGGACTGACTTAATCTTTCTCTGACAGGGAGTTTGATACTGTGCCTTGGGGCCAGGTGAGACGAGGTGCTCCCCCCTCCCTGCCTCCCTGTTACATCACTCACCCACTGCCCATGAGATAACCGCTGGCTTTATGGTCCTACATACTGATGTGAAAGGTTTATCGCTGGGTTACTCACACAGGACAAGGCAACGTAGCTTATCCCAAAAGTGGATCTCTAACAGTGGGATGAGTTACTTTGGTGGGACATAATTTATGCACTTCTGGTTTAATCTGATTGTTGTGAGAATGTACAGTCAGTATATGGATGGATTGATGGTCTCTCTTCATCCAATAATCCAGTGGTTCAGTGGGGACAGTTTTTGTTTTAAGTTTTGCTGCCTGATATTATTAAATGTGGCATTATTTTTAACAGTGGGGGTCCCAAAATGCTCACAGTGCTGGTTGTGGGCAGAAAAGATTTGTAAGCCCTTCATCAACCTACCACAGTGATCAGATCTCAGGCCTGGTTACTGATGGATGTAATGGCGCTTTCATGTGAAGTGGGGAGCTTGTTTTACCTAGTTGGAAGTCCGGTGATACTAGTTGGTTTGTGGTCATGTGCTTTCTACAGTATGTCGGAAAGAGGGGATTTTGATATCACCAGATGAAATTCGTCTTTTATCACTGATTAGCATTTTACATAGCTAACTATTTACATTTGTTGTTAGCATCTCAAAAGCTAAACTTTGAATTGTTGATTTCATAAAATATTACATACATTTTCTTTTTGCTAGCATTAATGTCGGACATTTCTCTTGCTAATATGTTGCCCCAAGGACAACGACAGCTCACTGTAAACTCATGAAAGTAGCAGTGTTTAACCCAAAAGCTCATATTTAACAAATCATCTCATGTGGGGAAGCTCATTTTGACCCCAGTTCCCCAGTTGTGCGAGCGTTCATGCGCATTTTCCAACTGGGATAAACATTTTCCCCAGTTCCTGAGGTCCACATGGAAGCGACATAAGCCCATGTGGAAATCCCAGGACTGTGAGACTAGTGTAAAGGCCCTATCTCACCGGCCTGGACACAAGTTTGCAACCTCGCCTCTCCGAAATCTCTGGGGAGTCTCCCGCAACTGAACTGAGACCTCCCCGAGACCTGATGGAGACTTGGAAAAAGTCTCCAATCTCCTAGCGGTATCTCACCGGCGGGGACTTCCCGGAGACTTCGCAGAGACTTAGAGAGTTTCCAGAGACTCAGAGACTAAAGGGCCTATCTCACCTCCCATTGAGATTAATTCAAAACCCAGGGTAAATTTGAGTCTCCGAGATGTCTCCAGGAGTCTCCAGGAGGTCTCCAGGGAGTTGTGGGAAATTCAAACATATTTGAATTTTTAGGAGATTAGTTGGAGACTTTTTCCAAGTCTCCATCAGGTCTCGGGGAGGTCTCAATTCAGTTGTGGCGAAGTCTCGGAGACTTCTTAGAGACCTCGTTGACACGTCTCCCTGGTCATGTTCAAAATAAGTCTCCACAAAGTCTCTACAACTGAATTGAGACCTCTCCGAGACTTTTTCAAGTCTCCAACAGGTCTCCTGCAACTCCCTGGAGACTTCGCGGAGACGTCTCGGAGAGGTTGCGAACTAGTCTCCAGGCCGGTGAGATAGACCCTCAAGTGACTGCGGCTGCCACGGTTCTACCCAAAAGGTCTGTGGTGCTATTTGTTATTATGAATGAATTACAAATTGTCTCGTGTGAAGCGCTTTGGATGCGTACAATGGTTTGTATCTAGTTTAGACCTGGTTTAGTTCAGTAGTTCAATGATTATCCTTTAATTCAGTTTGTACAAAAATATTTAATTTTAGTTCTGATTTGTGTTGGCTCTAAACCGTCCATGTCCTTTTTTTTCTCTACAGTAATCCCAACACTTTAATCATTTTGGCCTGACTTTGAATATGGAGTCTCAGATATAAAATAAACGACTGTGAATTTTGTTGAGCTGGTCAAACGCTTCAGGCACAAGCAAACAGCAATATTTGCCGCAGTAAGTAGCCCCTGATGTAAATTTGAGTTTGCCGACCGTTGTAATTGATGGAAAAAGGCTAGGACATCATTTTCTTTTGGCCAGGCGCGGGGCACTCCCTCTATTTGAGTTTAGGGGGGGACTCCTGGGCACCCCATGAGCCCCACTCGCCTGAGACTAATTACTTTGGGGACCTGGAGAATTCAAAGGATTTAGATACGACAGAATGGGAATTTCCAATTTACTGCACCACTTGATGTTTGTCTTGGTGTGTCTTGAGCCAGGCAAAGCAAATGGACACAAAGTGCACATTTGTAGCTGCTGATAAAAGTGAAACATTATTAGAAAGCTGTCAGGGCTCTGTTTATCCGCGGGGCGTGTGTGTGTGCGTGAGGATAATAATCTTTAGGACAAATACCATGTAACCTCAGCCTCCCCACCGCTTTGCCTGAACTATCTTCATCTCACAACGTGCCTCCCCTGTCTGCCTCCTTTGACATCTTACATCTAAAAAAGAAAACATTTAAAATCCCTCGTACACATTTTGGACCCCATCGGTTCAGTTTCTCCGATATCTCATTTACTTTTATCACGCAGTTGTTTGGACGATTGCTGGTGGAAAAATTCAATAATCGCTTCACAGTCTGGGAAATGTTGTGCATAAAAATCTGCTTGTAATATTTGTGTTGATGGGAGATGAGTCGTGAGCAGCAGGGAGAATGATCTGGTTACACGCGAATTATCGTCTCAATTCTAGGGTTTTATTACAATATTCTATCAGAATGCTAATGCAGAAAGGGTAGGAATATGTTGATTTTCCATTAGAATCAAACTGAGATTGCGTTTTGGTCTGATTAAGTAGGCTGGCTCCCTGTGAGGGACATTCGGAAATAATTAAGAGATGCCCAAAGCGATCCTGTGAGTATTTTGGATACACGCCAAAAAATAATGATTTCAATTGCTTTTCTTAAAAATTTTATCAAAATTTAACCATGGATTGGACAAAACAGGGACATTTAACTCTTTATATTCCAAACTCACATCTCTTTTTCCATCTACAGCATAAAGGATGGACTTTCTGCATTTTCCCACTGGGATCATTTTGTATTCTGTAAAGCAAAGATATGTCAAAATATTTTCATTGATAGACAATTCTCGATTTACTGGAAATGATCCGATCATGTACATGCAAGTTATCCAGTCAGTTTCAGGATTAATATAACTTTTCAAATGACTATGAACTCACAGAAGTACAGTGGGTATAAAAAGTCTACACAGCCCGGATGAAAATTTCTATTATTATGAATAAAGGAACCAGGGGAAGCTCAAATAAACTTCTAAAGGCAAAGTTACACATGAGACATTTCCTTAACCTTCCTCTAGTGTTAGGGTCGGAACTGACCCGTTTTTAGGTTTAGCATGCATAAAAGTACTTCCTAATTTGTTTATTGCATCAAGACTTTTTGACTTTGTCAGGAACCTCTATTTAAACAAAAATGTATATATATTTTTTTACTAAATAATAAAATGCTCTGGTGAAAATGATGACCTTTATGTTGTTAGGGTCAGTTTCGACCCAGTTAAAATATAAAATTATAGAATAATAAATGCCAAAACTGAAATCATGAACACACAAACAGCCTACAGCCAGCTCTTCTTCCAACCACTTGAGCCTCAGTTAGGGGCTTTTCTCTTTGCCCATAATCATCCTGGACTACAACAAAAACAAAGGAGTGGACAATCTAGAAGCTGACTGCCACCTACACTTGCCAGCGAAAGACCAGGAGATGGCCAATGGTTGTGTTTTACCACATCCTCAATGTGTCTGCAATACAATACATCTGCATGCAATCTTTTCATGGATAAGGGAGCCTAATAAGCTAACCAAGAGTTAAGAAACAAATTGGATGATAAATAATTGTTATTAGGGTATTTTATGGCTGATTTAAGTCACGGGTCAAAACTGACCTGTTAAAATGAGAGTAACAGAAAGCTAAGGAAAGTTTAATATGTCAATTTAAGAAAAATCTGATTTTTTTCTCATTTTTTAGATTTTAAAAATAATATTAGAGGAAAAAAGGCTAGAGGAAAAGTTTACACACCCTGCAGAGTCAATGCCATGTAGCCCCAACTATGAAAATTGGACAAAAATCCCTCTAACTAGAATTGACAAACTGCCAGCAGCTACAAAAGTGCTACAGCTGTGTGAAACTGGCCAAAGTTGGGGCTACATGGTATTAACAATGCAGGGTGTGTCCACTTTTGCTTCAGCCTTTTTTCCTTTAAAAATGTAATAAAGGAGAATAAAATCTGATATATATTTTTTTTACATGTTAAGGGAATGTCTCATCTGCAACTTCTGCCCTGGCTTCTTTATTCACAGTAACAGAAAATGTTCATCTGGGGTGTGTAGACTGTTTATGTAATTAAATGTAAATAACTGTTCAATTGTGTCACAACGTTGTGAAAAAGTCATGTTATTCTGCTACTATTCATTTATATGTTCCAAAATGTATTTAAATTAACTTAAGTACAGATTAATTGCCAGGGACACATTTTGTGTTACATTGAAAAGATTAGATTGTCCTCATTAGAACTCTGACTCTCCAATTCACTCTTTTCCATCACTTGTATCTGTCAGTGGAGAGGCTGCTCAGATGACACTATTGCCTTTGTAAAGGATAATTCTAACTTCACAGAACTTGGCAGTACCTTCTGGACCGCCTTCCTCTGGGCCTTTAGGGACATTCTTTTGCAAGGGAGGGTCTTTTTATTGTTTAAATGAAGAAGTTGAAAGAGGAAGAAAAAAACTAGATTAGACCACTTTTGAGTTTGTGAGAGTTTTGACACCCCAGATAATGACCATATTCAGTGCAAATGTACTGTATAAGTCGACACCACATTTAGTTGAAAATGACAGCTGAAACACCTTGCCCTCCGGAGGATTGCTGCCCTTTGATCCAGAGATTTATGTAAAACATTGTACTTCATAATGTTTGCTCTTCTTGTATTCCCAGCTCCGGTAAGCGCTCCCCGTCTGCCGTCTCTTCCGTGCACGGGCCACTTCTAAGAGCCACACCGGTCCCTGGAGTTGTTTCACACCAGACTGTGTAGAAAGGGCTAAAAATATATGTGTTTGGCTGTGGTCGTCCCAAATGGCAACTTTACAGAGAACAAAGGAGATAGCGGTGAGGCTCAAATAACTCAGGAGAAAGACAGAGAGGGAGGAAGAGAGGAAGAAACAGACAGACAAACAAACAGAGAGACAGGTAGAGAGATACTATACATCATTGTGTACGTTCACAAGGGGAACCTCAGAGGCCCTGCATGGGGGATGCCTAAGCTTGTCTACAAAACAAATACTTTGGAAAAATATATATACAGTATACAAAGCATGCTTTCTGGTTAAGTACTGTCCATTCCTTTAGGGTTACCGTAATGAATTCTGTACATGACCCTTGACAAAAAAACAAATTAAACTTGGTAAAATGTGCCAACAGTCATCGCTAATTGTTATTTTACATATCATTTCAAGCTAATGACAAATAATTCCTTTGAATAGAGTAATTATTATTATTCGGGAGCCCTGGGGGATTTTTGCTTGGGGTCCGTGATTTCCCAAACTGGGACTGGCTGCTGATGATAGACAGACAGATGGAGAGAAAGAGAGAGAGAGAGAGTAATTGAAGAAAGGTGTAAAGAGACAGAGATGCAGAGATGCAGAGAGATAAACCGTTAGATGGATAGAGAGAAATGGAGGGAGAACAGAAAGAAAAAGAGAAGCAGAGAGAAACACGGAGGTGGAGAGGAGCAAAGAGAGAGAATGGTACAGTCTAAAGAGAGAGAGAGAGAGAGAGAGAGAGAGAGAGAATGGGGTGTGCCTCCATCGCCCTGGCTGAAGAGTGTTATTACTGGATTATTGATTTTACAGCACAGAATGGATGGAACATAAGTACGGTTAAGCTCATTAATCCTTCTCTGCCTCTTTTATGAAAATGGACGCGTTACCAGTGATTATTCTAATGCATTGTTATGACCATCCAACACTTTCACACCAGATGCCCCGCCTGGCACCGACGGGACAGGGGCAGAGAGGGTATTTGAGGGGGGGGCAGGGAAACCACACAACAGCGGCGCGGATCGAGGTGAGCGCGCACAAATAAAAGCGTGAACCATGTGTGGTGGAGTTGCTGACATTCCCGTGACATTTGGTGCGTCAGTGGCATTTTGCGAAAAACCTATGAGCCGGCAGCAGTGCTCGTATAAGTGCGGCTATAAAACATGGCTGAAGGCATGTGGAGTATAATGAGTGTGAGCTAATTACATTCCTGAAATAAATTTAAAGTTGGACGCAATATTTCACGCGTCAACCCGGGATGTGACAACAATACATCTGAAGAATAAAGAAAGCTTGTCGGCAACCTGACAGATACGTGTAGCTCTAAATGGAGTTCTACAAGTTATCAATCTGGGATCGCTCCTGTTCAAATTGTCAGTGAAAAGGCGGGGCATTCAGTCCAATACTTTGAGCTGAAGCCTGAGCTAGTACCCGCCTTCAAATAGTGAGTCATGTGACGTGTCACACGGGCAGGATGTGTTGAAAAAATAGTGTTGAATGCGGCATCTATATGAAGTCATCCGACGTAGCCATGTTTGTTTTGCTGAGGTCGTACTGTACGGCCATGTCATTGGCCCGAACCACTGCTGGTTACAAAACAGATCAGTTGGAGTCTTTCAAGATGGATTTGTTGTGAGATTGAAAATTGAGATTTCGCGACAACATATGAAGATAGGGAACTTATCTTAGGTTCAGGAGCAGGACCACACCTCCACGCCCCTTCCGGTCTCCCCTCTATTTATGCAGCCTGTCCACTCACCTCATCCTCTCGTATCGTCTCAGTGCTTAGTTCGTGCCCGCCGGGTCCACATGTCCCTGCTGTCGTGGATCAGCGCTACACAGTACCAGCCTCGGCTCCCCTGCCCTTTCGAAAACCGACGTCACGGGCTAGTCCCCGTTCCGCAGTAGATCCCCAGCTCGTAGCTCGCCCAGGTGCGCAGCTCCAGATGACGGTCTGTAATTTAATTTCCTCCTTCCCAGCCCCCCCCGCTCCTATACTCCCCACCGGTTCGCCGAACCCGTCTCCTTTCACCTCTCACCGCTCACAGGGCTCGCAGGCTCCACTTCCGGGGTAGCTTCCCGCACGGCCGGCTCCTCCCTGCAGCCCGGTCGCCCAGCACCCGCCCTCTCAGGTCTCATGTCTCTGCTTCCCGAGGTCTTTCCCTCGGCCCCCCTATTCCGTCTACCTCTAGCACCGAGTTGCCTACTTCTTTCCCTCCGTTCTCTAGCACTGCATTACCTTTCTCATCTGCTCTCGCTCTTGGCACCGGGTTGCCAGTAGGGATGTTAACCGACGACCGTTTGACCGGTGATTGACCGTATCAACGTTAGCCGATCAATGTTGTCGGTTGTCGGTTAAAAAAAAAAAGTGATCTCTAAATGAGGCTATTATAGACAGTGTACTGAACGCTACTACATTAGCAGTACACTTATATAAAGCTGGTGTTTATTCCCCGTGTGTTTCCCCGCCTTTATCACAGTAACACAGTCCTTCTCAAATAGTGGGGTGCGGTGCGATGCCAGGGGTTCACGCTGTGTCCGACCGCTGCCTCTCTCTTTTGCCCCTGTGTGCGCGTTCACAAATGCCCATGTTGGAAAGGTACGCGCCGCGCCTTCAAGCTTTGTCCAAAACAACGTGAGACTTTCCAAAGTTGTCAAAATAATCTAAGAAATAAGCGCTTCCTGTTGACCTATATCTTGCTGCATACACATACTGATTTTCTTTCTACCGATATTTATTTAGTTGTATTTTAGCG